>JABFPJ010004350.1:0-14011 GCA_022817425.1 Gryon sp. ZL-2020 | reverse complement strand
TCCCCAAAATTAGAACACTCGGTGTCGCGAGTTAAATCCCGTTCCTTTCCTTTATCTCCAATCTATTCTTCCATTTCGCGGGGTTGTATAACCCGTGAATGGAATCCTCTTCTTTTTTTTTATATATTTATTTTATTTTCTTTACGAATTAATGATATAACATATTTGGAATTTTATTTGATAATTATTGTGAACGTCCGTATCAGCTGTCAAAAGTTAACGATAGTATTTCTCAGGCGAGTTGCTTGAGAAATATTTGATCTATTATTTTCTTTTTCTTGGCATTTGAAAAGTAGTGATTTGAATTCTTTTTGTTGTTAATTCTATTTTAATTCGCAATAAAATTATTTTTTTTTCAAAAAGCGTCTATTCAGGAGGGTCTCCTGTAATATAACAATTTTATTTCGATTGTTTGATTTCTTTAAATTAAATTCAATTGTATTTTGTTGAATTAAAATTTTATTTAATCGTTCTTTGACTTAAATTGAGTTGATGAGGAAAAGCGTCTTTTCCAATATTTATTTTAAATAAAATTAATTTGGGATGAGTCATCCCTTTAAATAATATCTAAATTAAAACTAAATTTTTAAAACCAGCATTCAGTGCAATCGCGCACAATGATCAATCATGCTTTTTATGTTACCAGTCTTCGAACATATATAATTATCTATACATGAAATGAAAAAACAAGTAAATAACATGCTTTGATTTGCATGAGTGATATTATTCAAACAAGAGATTTAATTATGTGACTTTCACAAATATAACATAATATGTGACATTAAATCATCTTACATTCAAACATGTGACATTAATACATGTTACATTCAAACATGTGACATTGATACGTGTTACATTCATATATGTGACATTCATACATGTGACATTCAAATGGTGTGACATTCGTAAATGTGACATAATTGTAGGGACCCGGAAAAAATACTCTAACAGAAACACCAGAAAAGGTCGCTCCGTTAGTTATATTCATTCTATTCTTTTGAAGCAAGTTCTGTAAAGTTTCCGAAAGTTCAGTTCCAAAACAATGATATTGACTGCGCAATTTTTGCAATGGCGAATGCTATATCAATTTTACATAAATTTTCACCAGAAACTGTTTATGATCGCAATCTGATGAGACCGCATTTTGAGAAAATATTTCTAACCAAGATAATTACTCAATTTTCAAGTGTAATTCATAAACCCGAAGAGAGCAATTATGGAAAACATTTTCCAACATTGCAAGAAGTGTATAAGAAGCATAAAATTATTGATACAAATGCAATCAGTACAACAGCTCACGTGAAAAAACAGAAAGATGTCAAATTGATAAATTATCAATGTTTATTAAATGAAAGTGAACCTAAAATTTCAAAATCGAATAACATTTCACAAACTTCAAACAACAATCTTCGTAAAGATGTCTCTAAAGTTTAATGCGACGTTAATATAGAAACTGAAGAATCAAGCACAACGATTTTTTTTGAAAAAAGTAGTTCCACTTCTGAATTAAAAAACTTAACTATTAAATTATGCAAAGAGATATCAAAGAATGAATGTGGCAACACTTCTGTAACAGATGTAACGGAAAAATGTAGTAGCAGAAAAATTCTGCATTACAAGAGAGTAAGCAAAATAAAGACAATTTAAAATCAAAGAAATACTATGAAGCTCACAAACAAGAAATTTCTTTACGTCGCAAATTAAAATATAACGCAAAAAAAGTTAAAAATAATGTTTTATGTTTGTCTGATGATCGTTCAATTTCAGCCGCTACTAATGAAATGATCGATAATTACGAAAGCTTAGGATCAGTAAATCAACAAACCTTTAATATCTTCGAAACCGGTTCTTCTAATGCAAATAAGACTTCACATATAAATACAGAAACATGCTCCTATTATATTTGAATGGAATGATTTATTAGAATATCTTAGATTAGTAAATGGTCCTACAGTAAAATCAAAGACATTGAACGAAATTATTGCTCTTGATCCTGTTTCTACATCCGGTTTTATTGATAATGTTTTTCGAGGAATGCTAGACTTCATTTGTTCAGCAGATAATCCAATAGGAGAAATCGAAGATTATTTTTATCATAGAGAATATCAAACCAGAGGTACTCAGCATTTCCATATGCTCATATAGATTAAAGATGCACCAATTATAGGAAAATCTTCTAACGAAGAAATAGCACTTTTTATTAATAAGTACGTAACTTGCAAAATACCGAACAGTAATGTATCTCCTACACTATTCCACAACGTCGATAAATTTCAACGGCATTATCACAATGATTATTGTTTACGCAGTAAAAAAACTGCACGACGTTTTAGACGTGTGTGTAGATTTGGATTTCCGAAACAAGTGAAAAAAAATACAATGATCCGAGATGTGGCATTTTCTATTGCTGAAAGGAAGAAACTAAAAACAAAATCTCGATTATATGATATACCTAGGACAGAAGAAGAATCTTGCATAAACGATTATAATCCTACAATTCTAACCACATGGACTGGTAATATGGATATCCAGTTTATTGGAGAAATTTCACATTTCCTTGCAATTTATGTAACTAAGTATATATCAAAGCATGAAATAAGTGATATCAATATATTTGATGCTATTAATTCAACAAAATCTCTAAGCAGTATATTATGGAATTTTGGTATGCGTATGTTAAATAACAGAGAATGCAGTGCCCTTGAAGCTGCAGACACCCTTATTGGAATGCAATTATACAGCACTGATTCCAAAACTACAATTAGATGGCTAGATGTTAATATGATAAGAAATAGGAAAGTGAAACCACGAGCTGAAATTGAAGCATTACATGAAAATTCATTAAAATTAATAGCTATTGATACAACAGATTGTTCAAATTACTTGAAATGCATTTATTATTCGAGAACAATTTCCCATTAGTTTAAGCTACGGTATAACAATTCATAACAGTCAGGGACTGAGTTTGAAAAACGCAGTAATAGAAGCTGGTAATTTTGCCTTTTGCTGTGGACTAACGTACGTAGCACTATCTAGAGTTACATCTTTAGAAGGACTACATTTGATTGATTTTGATTCATGTTTTATTAAAGCATGTGATTTAGCTATTGTGGTATATAACAGGTTACGTAGTAAATATAGACCAAATATAGTTAAAATTAAATATAAAAATAATAATTGCATTTATAAAGTACAAGACATACATTGGACTGTACCGAATCGATATTTAAATTGTCAAGTTGAATCTAATAATAATAAAAAGATTAGTACATCTAGATGGAAAATATATGGTTTATTTAATAACGATGGTGTGTCGTGTTATGCGAATTCAGTTCTGCAACGCTTTTTACACTGCGATTTATTTCGAGAAACATTATACAAATTAGAATCAAATCATATCATAAAAAATACAATTAATCAATACATCAGCCAACATGATATAAGAAGTGTTAGGCACTTTGCAGGTGAAAGATTTACAGAACTTCAATAACAAGATGCTGCAGAATTCATTATTTAATTTTATGTTAAAATTGATAGTATGAGTCCCTAGCGGACGTGTCTACACCGTCAATGGTTCCGACACGGTCCGGACTCGGTCCGGACGCAGTTCTATCACAATTTTTATGTAAAAAATCGTAAAAATGAGGGCAGAAGGTATTAAATTTAATTAATGAATAATAATAAAAGGCAATAAAGAATTATTTTGAATGAAAATAAGGAATACGATTGTATAATGTACAAAAAATGAATGTTACAAAAAGGGAAGACATAGGTTAGGTGTTTTCTATTTTTTCGACTGACAGATGCTAATAAAAGGCGGTACTTCTTAATTATATCTAATATTCAACTTGCAATTTTCAATTCAACAAAAACTAACCAAAAATTTGTGTAAAATATAGAAAAATGTTTTAACAGAAAAGAGATATAACGTCATTAAGTAAACTAAAAATAAACGAAAAAAATAGTTTTATCAATAAATTAAAAAAAATATTCTATTAAGTATGCAAAACTATAAAAATAATTGTATGATTTCGCCTTCCAAGAAAAGGTACAGAAAAGTAGTGAATATTAAGTATAACTAATGAATCCTTAAATCCACAAAAAATATATTGAAAAAATGTACACAAAACATTATTATTCAACATGAATATAAAATGCATGAAAATATTTGTTATTCTTTTATTTTCCACTTGTTTCACAAGAATTGATTAAACCAAAGAAAAATAGAAGATATAAAAAAATCAATTTTCTAAAGGTCTACACTGTAACTAAAAAAGATGTGAAATTATTTTCCTTACAAATGTAAAAAATGGACGAGCTAAGGTGTATACGATACTCTGTTTATCCCTAAACTATATTCTAAATTAAACAAATATCTTTAATGGATTCAAATATTTTACTTCCATCCCTCCCTCCCACAAAAGCATAGTAATTTAAAATACTTTAAAACTCTAAATCCCCCAAACTTTCATTATAACTTACACAACAGTGCCTTGAAACTCTACAGTAAAAAGATATGAGATCGTGTAAGGAGCCAAGATGACCGATAATCTAAATTCAAATAAAAATAAGGCATAAAAAAACTCTACATTAAAAAAATGTGAAATCATGTTAGGTGCTAAGTAAATTGATAATAAACTAAACTCTCCCACAAAAGCGGAATAATTTAAATTCATAAATCGAATAATTAAGAACCTTACAAAGGTAAAAAATGGACGAGCCAAGGTGTATACGATACTCTGTTTATCCCTAAACTATATTGTAAATCAAACAAATACCTTTAATGGATTCAAATATTTTACTTCCATCCCTCCCTCCCACAAGAGCGGAATAATTTAAATTCATAAATCCAATAATTTTGAATCTTAAATCTACCAAAAATGTATTCTATAAAAAATAGTATTCCCCAAAACTATCAAAAAGATGCCTTAATCATTAAAAGAAATTGTGAAATACCTTGAAACTCTATATTTATAAGATATGAAATCATGTGAAGAACCAAGTTGATTGATACATTAAATTTCACAAAGATGCTTTAAAGCTTTAAAACAAAATTTCAAATTAATTACGCGAAAATGCTTTAAAACTCTACATTTAAAAAATTCAAAATCATGTAAGGAGCCAAGGTCACCGTTAAATTAAATCCTAACAAAAATAACTCATCAAAAATATATATCCACAATAAATCCCAACAAAATTCCTACACGGAAAATCGAAACTAGATATGAATACTGCGCAGGATAAAGGAATTCAATGTTTAAAAATAAAATGTCACTTAAACATTGGAAACAAATGTTCGGACAATGTTAACCAATTGAATTCCTATATCCTGTGCAGTGTTTATATTTAGTCTCGATTTTCCGTATACCAGATAAAGTCATTAAAAGAATACCTAACAAAAATATTCACAATAAAAATATTTCTAACAAAAAGATTCCTAATAAAAATATTCCTAACAAAACAATATGCAAAAATGTATTATTGTTGCTAGTTACGAAACTAGCAACAATAGGTTTAAGATTCAAAATTATCGGATTTATGCATTAAAATTACTCCACTCTTGTGGGAGGGAGGGATGGAAGTAAAATATTTGAATCCATTAAAGATATTTGTTTAATTTAGAATATAGTTTACATTCTAAATTATAATTATAATTTTATTATAAATTATATTATAGAATTATAAATAAACAGAGTATCGTATACACCTTGGCTCGTCTATTTTTTACCTTTGTAAGGTTCTTAATAATTGGATTTATGAATTTAAATTATTCCGCTTTTGTGTGAGGGTTTTGTTTATTATCAATTAACTTAGCGCCTAACATGATTTCACTACTTTTTAATGCTTACTTTTTACTGAATTTTTGTTTTAGATGAAATTTTCTGTCAAACAGGTTTTATAGTTTCTTTATTTTTCTTTAGTTTAATCACTTCTTATGGAACAAATCGGAAATAAAAATTATTTTTGTGGTTATTTATATAAAGCAATCGTCACAGAGGATTTGTCAGTCATCTTTTGTAAAACGAAGATAAAATTTAACATAAAAGGTTAATTTGTGTTAATTAAAGTGTCATCTAAAGCCTAGTAAAATCTGTCTTATTTCTGTAAAATAAAAAGTAAAATCTGTTCATATTTATTTGCAATTAACGTTGTTATTATTTTAATAAAAAAAGTAATTGATATTAATTCATTTATCATCGAGCAATGTCGTGAGACCCCCTGGATTGCTGGGCAATTTCACCCGCAACTCCATAATGCCGAATTTTTCGATGAAATGAACTGCATTGCAATAAAATTGAATAACCTTGGTTTATCTAATATGACTAGTAATTTATTTTTATTCATGTGTGTATCTTATTTATTATTGTGTTTATATATAAGTTGATCAGTTTTCATTAATATCACCATCCACTGGAACTTAATTTGGAATTGAATTTGTGTCAACTATTGAGAAAATGAGAACTATTTTTGTTTTATTATTATATTTTGTCTGTTTCTGCTGTAATATTAAATTGTAAACATAGTTATTAGAATTATACCAGATCTCGCATTAATGGATCAGATAAACATATATATTATTCAATAAATTGTATTACCAAAAATTACGCATTTTAATCGTCATCTTTATTTAATTTAAATATTATATTTCATTTAACCACATTTGCATTTTTTAATTTGTAATAAATTTTTTTTTGTCTCAAAGTTATACAAAACTTATACAATAGGAGTTTTGATTGCGCAGTGAAGAGAAAAACAAAAATTAAACTAAAATGAATCATAATAAAGCCAAAGTCGCGAGCATACATAAATGATATGTCATGAAGATAAATATTTTTTGCGTAGTAAGATTGCTTCGGAAACAAAATGAGGCAATTGTTTGTGTACATTATTTGAGGATGTGTTCAGTCCGTTATCTATGAATTCATTGAATGACATGAACTGACCAGTGTATTTTTCTCTCAGAGGGGTATAAAAATTATAGGATAAGAAAGTGAGAAATAGTTTCACGCACAGGGAGAAAGCAGCACGGACAGAACGGATGTGGGGAAAATTTGTGTATAGATTTAAGTTGGATTCTGGAATTAAGTGTATTGAACAGGCGGATCTGGGAAAGAATACTTGAGAGGAAGAGGGGGAGGTCATTATTATCGTATAAGTGGTAGTTTGTTTGTATGTTTAAAGAAGGAACAATCTCTAGGGATGTGGAGGAATGCAGCTTTAGGATGTCTTGGTTTAATGTCATTTCACAAAACTTGTTGATGACTATAGTAACATCAGACTGGAGTGGCGGGGTGCTCGAGTTTAGCCAGTCATGAGTAGTGTCGCAAGGTTCAATCAGTGATTTAATTTTCGTAAGCCAGTTAAGCGTGGTCGCATGACGGGGTTTTTTACGATACATTTCTTGCAGCTGGAGAAAACATTGATAAGGATAGCGAGTATTATCAAGCGAGAGCACTTTGACAACCCAGGACAGAGATAATTTTAGGATAAGAGAAGAGAGGGGAGGACTGCCGAATTCCAGGCGAATAGCATAGTCAGGAGTGTTGTTTGGCAAGCGCAGTAATTGCTTAAAAAAACCGGGCTGATTTGATTCTACGCGGTCAAGTTTATCGACTGCTCATATCGGGGCTGCGTAAAGCAGGACAGAATGGGTCAAACTTGATAAAAGTTTATCAATAATTTTCCAATTGAAGCGGCCAATTCGTCTGCTAATTCGGAGTGTCATCCCCATTGCTTTTCTAGTTTCGGAGATAGCATTCAAAGTTTGTTCGTGAAAGTGTCCGGACTGAGAAAAAGAGACGCCGAGATAATCATATTGCTTAACAACTTTAACCATAATGTCACCAAAATAAAATTTTAGGATAGACTTTGACAACATTCTCGGATTTTTTCTAAAGACAACAACTTGAGTTTTGTCTATGTTGATTGTCATTTGGTTACGGTCGCAGTATTCTCTTAGAAGTTTCAATACACGCATCAACGCATGAGCTGAATCCACTGTGATGACAATGTCGTCGGCGTAAGCGAGTAACAGGATGTCGCATGAGTTGGTTACTGAATGCTCGAACAATTACCAAGGCGCAGATAACTTTCGATGTCATTTATAAATAATGCAAAAGTAAAGGGCTGAGCGTTTCTCCTTGGAGAACGCCCTTTTGTAAATCAATAGGTGGGGAGTAGTCGTTACCATTACGTAGTTTGATTTCAGCATGTTTATATAAACTCTCGATGGTTCTCAGCATTTTAGAACTCACTCCCATACTGGATAGTTTATTGAAAAGTAGTGTGTGGTTGACAGAATCGAAAGCTCTGCAGCAATCAATGAATAGTGTGAAGACTTTGAGTGAAGGACGTTTACTGAATTGGATTTGAATGAGAGAGTCTACGACAAAGATGTTATCAATACAGCTTCTTTCGCGCCGAAATCGAAATTGAAATTCCGCCAACACATTGATTTCTGCCCAGTTATTCAATCTGTCACATAAAATCTGCGAAAAGATTTTTACAATACAGTTGATAAGAGCGATTGAAGTGACTAAGCGCTTTTCAGAATTCACTCGAGTTTTTGGTTTGGGTTAAAGAGTTTATAATATTTAGATAATACTTTTTTTGCTTTTCCTTTTTCAAATAATGTTTTGAAGCCGAATAATTTTTACCGTATAGGACTATTTTGTCACCTCTTATCTTTGGTTTAAAGCCCCTTTTTTCAGATGCGGGAAGACGGCCAACAGTGACTTTCTAGTCTGCATTTCCTCACGTGGGTAGACATCAGAAATAGAGATGGACATTTTTCGGAGTTCCCCCGTGAATCGGAATAACTGCGATTTCTTCTGCTGATTGAAAAATGTTATCCGCACCGGGCTTCTCCCAGGGTTTCTGCCAATTCGGGATACCGAGAGTACTGAATTAATTTCAAAGTCAGCGTATACTTTAGTAAACAAGCTGATCACAAAGGCAGAAAAGTCACTATTCACAGAGTCAGAGTCTTCGACACCGTATACGATGAAAGATTCACACTGGAGATTTGCAACATTTGATTCCAGGGGAGGCAAGCGTTGGTTAACATCGATGACTTCACTCTTTATGTCTTTAATTTCCTTTTGAATGTCGACCACGTGAGCCAGAATTGCGTCTAATTTGTCGGAATCGCTTTGAGCGGTCGGGTTTATCAGAGTGTTAGCCATGACGCGGTTATCATGTTTATCACCTTTTTTAGCGTATTGCAAATTTTAATCAGTTTCGAAAAGTTATATTGCTTAATGGTTAATAGTTCGATTCACTGGAGTAGCCAGAGAGTTTTCGCAATAAGCTATTGAAATCAAAACAAATACTATAAATATACTATAACAAAAAACAAGTTTTTTTTTGTACTTGGCCAGAGACACTGCCGTGTCTCTTGATTATAACGAAAGATTAAACAAAAACACAAATCACGAAAAAGTGTTGTTGAATTGCAGAGTATCCGCTAAGGCAAATAATACTGTTGCTAAGCGTTTTGCTTTTTCGCGGCGTTGAAAATGCATTTAACGAGACCGTACCAATCTCCCTCCGCGTCTTCTCTGTAAATTAATCAACATTTATTAATAACTACGATTTAAAAAAAAACAAAAAAATATGAATATATTTAAATACGTATATGTTTTTTTCTCACACGTGTATCGAAAGCACGTCTTTTCTTCGAAAGTGACGAAGCGGGGCGACTAGGTCGCCCCAGCCGGTTTTTTATTTATTCAAGTAATATAATATAAATAAAACATACTTTTATAATTAAAATATTTTTATTATATTATATACAACTCAACTATTACATTATAATCAATTTGGCAACAAAAAAGGAACATTAAAATAATAGACATAATATCTGTAATATTTTGAGCAATAACACTTGAAAACATCACTCGCTTCCGGAACTATTGTTGCAAGAAACACATTTGACTGTTCTTGTTTTAGTCAAGTGTAAAATCATTAATTAAATTAACAATTTTGGCTATAATTGGTCATAACTACGTAAAATATTTTATATATATATTTAAAAAAGTCAGTTTAACAATACAAGTGTTAGGGCGGGGCGACTAAGTAGCCCCACACAAATTGTTTATAAAAAAATAATAAAACACGAAATTATCAAAATCGTTTTACATTATAAAAATATAACTCAAAATATTAATTGTTGTAAAATTTCAAGTGTATTTATAGAGCTCATACAAAGATACAAATAAAAATCGATTTTTGGGGCGACTAAGTCGCCCCGCTTGGGCATCGGAAGGTTAAGTGAAACAAATTTTGTTTTACTTTCCATCACTATAGTTACTTTCTATCCCTCTGCAAGAAAAGTGCCACTTTTATGCTATTTTTCGAGGAAGAAAAGACCTTTCCGAAACACTGATGAGAAAAAAATGTCGTCCTCAACTAGGGACAAATTGCCGATTCGACTCGTGTGAGATATCTGCACTCGCCTTCAGCTCGTGCATCAAACCTCACACTCGTCTAGAATCGGTAACTTTTCTCCCTACTTGAGGAATATACTATTTTACCTTTCTTCTTTTTTCCCCTAATTTGCTGCTGAGAGGAATTTGAATTTTGACTCTTTATTTCAGCTGTACTTGCTGTTTGAATGTTTGAACACAATTGTATTTATACCATTATTATTTCTGAATTCGTACATCGGCTTTTCGCATATGGAAACAGAGGTGGCCCGTAATAAGCATGTTGACCATTATAAGAAGATGCGTATAGAGGGATTGCGGATAAATGGTATGGAGAATTGGTTCCGGGAGGAATTGGTTGTTCACAGGCGTCTGTTCCAGGAGGATTAGCCGAATTTCTTGACGTTGGAGCATTGCTTGGCGGAGATGATACTTGCACAGTCGGATTGGAAGGAGGACCAGAAGAAGTATGTAACGTTTCTGTAGAAGATTGAGGTGGTTGGGGATCATGGTCACTGCAAACTTCCATTCTTTCCAGGTCACCGCTTGTACGCCTATTTCTCCGTCCCAATGGAGGATAATTTCGATGTATAAATCCTGAAGGGTTTCCCACATTTCCTGGTTGATTATTGTTAATATTCATTTCTTCAAATCTGTTGTCTTTTGTTGTCGTTTCGTTTCTTTATATAGCGTTTTCTTCACAACTTTTTGCTGACAGTTGTCAAAAATATTAGGTTATTGAAAAATGCTGAAGACAGGCTTCATTGTGAAAAAAAATATGGAAGTTGCATAAAGACGGAATATTTTTAAAACGAAAATAAATTGTATAAGCCAAATATTGGTTGCAGATATTTTTTTTCATATTTCTACTTTTTTTCGTTTTATTTATGTTTTTCAAAAATCATTTAAATAATGCATTATATATTCATTTATAATATAACATTTAATTGAGATATTGCAAATATACAAAAAAATTTTGAATAACATTTTTATTGAAAGCAATCGTAATTTAAATGTTAGTATCAAATTTTAAATAATAATATAATAATAAATAATTTAAAAAAATAAATAAATAAACAAAATTAATAATATTAAACACAAATGTAATTCCATTAATATTTGATTTTCTTTTTACAAGATATTTAAATTATATACTAGCATTTGTTTATCAACAACGATACGTATATCACTTATTTGACGCAGGGGTGATACACTGCCATTTGATTTTTTTTTCAATCTAAAGCAAGTATATTCCGATAGAGGCACTGAGGTAGCTCCCTGTGTAACCGAGATATCAACTGTTTTTAAATTTGAAATTGAGTTCGAAAATGTAAATGAAATAATAAAATGTTATTGAATTATAATATATATATTTTAATTGAATTAAAATGAATAATTAATAAATTATTAATTAAATATTAATTAAAACAATTAATAAAGTCAAGTATTTCAAATTAAAAATGAATAAAACTATAAAAAATTATAAAATGCATATAAATTAATTAATAATACTATAATTATAACATTAATTAATATTATTATCGTATTATATATAAATATTATAATTATAATATTAATTAATAATATTTTCATATTATATATTAATATTATAATAATTTACAAACAAAATGCATTAAATTGTGAAAAAAAGTTCACAAAGTAATAAAATATTCATATTTTCACATACAATTTACTCACGATTTCGAGTAAAAACATAAATTAATGTCAAAAAGTTGATTTTATACCGATTTGTATACGAACAACCAATCATACTTTAGATATTTTCGCACTTTTTGGTGTATCAAGTTATACCGAATTTTGTATAATTTTACACTAAAACCAAGATTCTTGTAGTGTGCATTTTTTACAATAATATACTGTCACTCTTCTTCAACCAGCTTCTTCACATCTTTTTCTATAACTTTTTAATAAATAAGGAAAATGCATGATTTGTTCAGGTTTTCATGTTTTACCGGAAAATAGCCACTCTGCATAATAATTTACGTCTTTTACAGAAAAAAAATATGAATCATTTTTGCAATAATAAATATCAAAAAATATTATTTATTTTCGAATAATATTTTTTAATGAATAGTGTAGAATAATAAAGTTCCCGATTTAAATGTATAATAATTGTTCGATTTTTTGAAATATTTATCATTTGTTATTTATCTACTATCTGTCAGAAATAAGTAATAAAAGTAAAAGTGATTTGATATTTTCTTTTGAAAATTATAATCAATGTACGAAAAATACAAAATGGTATATAAATGTTGTGTGCCTCAGTGCATAAGTGCGCATGATGATAAAAGCCATCGCTTTCCTAAAGATATTGCAAAAGCACAAAAGTGCTTAAGTGCCATAAAAGACTCTCATTTTAATAGTAAGTTATAGATTAATTTTTTCTAATCATAAGAATCCGATATTTTTGTAGAATTCAAAATGTATATCCGTTCATTGCATTCCTCGATCGTGCGAGAATAAATTGACTACATGTTTATTCAAGATTTGCCTTTGCGACATTTGTATATAACGAAAAGAGTTTGTCATCGTCATTTTAATGCGGATGATTTTCGCCCTTACGGGGTTAAAAAAGTACTTAAACCGGATGTTGTACCAAGTTTATTACTTTCAGCTTCAACTAATTCAATTCCCCTAGAAACTTTTTCAAACAACGATGTTACGTTAAATGAAACAAATATGTCCCAAGGTATTTTAATTAAAAATACAAAAAATAAAAACAATAAAATAATTATCTATACCAAACGAAATATTTAAAAATCTGTACAGTATCTCTAAATCACGGTAACTCCGAACAAGGTATGAATTGATTCATATTTATTTGATATTATACAAGAATTCCCTGTATTATAGAAATTATATAAACAAAATCTAGGCACGTAAATTATTAGTTAATAGAATCATTATACGAATAAAAAAAATATTTCTTAAATATAGCTTTAGAGCTACCAAAATTCAAAAGTAGCGTTAGTTATGGGAATAACTTATCGGTCATTTTTGCCTTCTTGGGTCATTAAGCTCTTATTCTTAGGTCAATAATGCCAACTATTATTTTCGCAACAAACTGTAGCAAAATGACAGTATAGATCTTTAAACAAAAAAGTTTTATGTTGAGAAAATAATTAAAAATAATTACAGCTAGTGAAGCTACAAGTGCACACAGGGAAATTTTTTGGAATATTTACTGTAGTTTACAGCAACGAGGACAAGTCAAGCATGTTTTCAGTTTTATTTCTGCAACTATAGGATAAATGTACCGTATTTTGTATTACTTACTTTAAGAACCTCAAAAGTATCCGTTAGTTTATTGAAGTAATTTTCCCATAGTTACAGAAATAAATTTAAAAACATGCTTGATGTGTCCTCGTTGCTGTAAACTATAGTAATTATTCCAAAAAATTTCCTTGTGTGTGAAATTAAGAAGATTAATATTAATTGATTTAATTAATATTTGTCACTACTGAAGGTTGTCTCTGGCGCGACAGTCATGACGTCACACCAGAGACAACCTATGAAGGGGGAGGGGGTGGAGGGGAAGGGAAGGAGGGGGAAGGGGGGGGTAG
>JABFPJ010004349.1:0-14011 GCA_022817425.1 Gryon sp. ZL-2020 | reverse complement strand
TTAATCATTTATATCTCATCATATATAATTATAGTTAATGTACTATATTTTCGTAGTTCAACTATAAATTTTTAGAATGCTTATGAAGTTACAATTTATTAACTATATTTTTATACTTTGAATATACTTTTCTGGTAAATGCAATATAAAATGTACTATAATTTTACAGTTCATATTTACAGTGTAGAACTCAAACTTCAGTTATACAAACTGTATTTATTTATCAAAAAAAATCATCTGCTTTGTTAAAGTAACAATTCAGGATTCATATAATAATGTCAGGAAATGTGAATTATTCTTCAAATACAAAATTTCGCTTTTAAGTGGCCATTCTCTTTAGTGAATTTAACTGAAGTATTTTCTCACGACAATGCTATAATTTTATAAGTTGAACAGTAATTAATAGAAATTATCACGCAAACGCTTTATAAAGAGTGCCAAAAGTTCATTTAAAGTCTAATTCTTCAAAGATATTTTGATGTAATTCAGTATAGCTTAACGTTGATAATATCATGGGTCAATTATATTTGCCATAATACAAGTCAGCTTGTACATTTCGTGATCCATTTGCAGTGTCGCGAATTCACGATTGTCCCAAGGGCGCGCCTTCACATAATTCTGCAAATCGTTACAAATAATTCTACATGCATTTTTCGAGATATCGCTAAGAGGCAAATAGGAAGTGAATTATACAGTTATATCGCCACTTATGATCGCTTTGAATGCAGATATGATCTTAACAGATCCAAATTCCATCTATCGTTGAATTACATCCCCGTGGAATAGTATATATAATTACATTAACATAAAAAACTGATTTTGAAAACAGCATTTCAGAATTAAATATAATTTTGTGATGAAACAGAATTTTTTTTTTATATCAAACATGAAGTCATATATTATAGTCCTATACATATTTTTGTATAATGTATTTATGTAGTGTTAATTTTTGCATCATTCCATTGACCATAAAAGAAACAAAAAGTACTATGCAAAGATTGGAACATAAATTTCGTTTTTATTATTACTGTTGAAAAAATTGTTACAAGCTCTGACGGTAACTTTGTAACCCGATATACCACCTTGTTTGGTCAAAGTTGCACTCGAACAACTAAGACTATATCGATAGCTGGGTCTAAGAGACGCTTTTTTAAAGTAAAACATTGTGACACAAACAAAATAAAAAGCAAATTTATTTATAATCCAAACTATCAGAAATTACTGCATTTTAAATAGTGCATTATGTTAAATTAACTTTGCAAAAAACATAAGGTATTCACAAAAAACTTACATACATGCAGGAATATTTACTTATTAAATGTAAGTTTTATTTCTTCAATATTTCTATTATGTTTTTTTAACACAAAAAGTGTCATGGATCTGTCTTAATATCTTTATGAAAAATTAATAATATATTTATAATATTTGTTAAAAATTTAATTGTTGTATTATATTCTTAAATTGAAACTTTATATCGAGTTAGTAATTTATTTAATATTCCAACTAGTATTTCCGGTACATACAAAAGACAATTTATAAATATAAAGCGTATTTGGATAAGGATTATCTAAACAGAATTACGAAATTGCTGTCGCAGGTTTTCATTGGATTGTGAAAGTGGATAAATTGAACAGAAAAGTAGACATTACATTTGAGAAAACTTAGGTAAACTAACAGTATTCCGACTAATCGAAGCACAATCTGCAATTGATATCTTTGTTTCATTAATTAAAACAATGCAAACGACTCTATTGGGCTGGGCAAAAGTAAATAGCAAATGAAATTCCAACAAAAAGTGGGCTAATTAGACACTACGACTTTATTGTAGTTGACTTCAATATACGTATTTCTTAAGACAGTATTTGATCACAGAGCCCAAAACAACAGACATCAGATCTTTGCCAATTAAGAATATATAAAAAGCAATTGAATTGTTTCGATTAGGTAATAGCAAATAAATGGTGGGTGAGTTAATTTGATCTAATGATTCGTAAGATATACGGATTAGGAAAGCACTTTTTTCATTTTAATTTAAAGTTTGCAAAGTATTTCAAACAAATTATGAAATACTTTGCGAACAAAATATACTTCAAAATATATGCACAAATAAATTTGAAATAGATAAAATATATTTCCGGCAAAAAAATTACAGAAATTCAAATATATTTTTTTAAAAATATTTTGGCATATATTTTCAAAATATAGTTTCCATTGTGAAGGAATATAACAATGCAAAATAAGCAAGTAAAAAATCTCAATATTTCTTTTACATTTAGGAATAAAAATATACCTTTGTTTTCTGTTCTAAACATAACAAATATTATATGTTAATTAAAATATGTTAATTTTTGTTCAAAATAATTTTCAATTTTTTCAGTTAATAAAATACAAGTTTTAAACGAATCCTGCTTTTGGCTCTTAATCTTACAGCACATGTCAAACGTCAATCTTTTCATGACATAAGAACACCTTCTGCAAGAACATCTGCAGCGACTCTTAAAGAACAATATCATGGGAAAGTAAACGTTACCTTTGTGACAAGAGCACGAGCGAGCGAATGCGCTTACAAAAAGACAATCCGCCACTCAATATTGTTTATTTCTAAACGCTATTGCTATCTTTCCTTAAGTCTTATGATGTAATACTTCTTATATCATATAAAGAGACCTTAATAATTTTGGATATAACAAATAATATAAATTGACCTTTCATAATAAAATTGAATACGTATTTATATACAATACATCGTGATAATATGTCCAAGTACTTTCTTTTGATATTCAATAGAAAATATGACTACGTATTCGAAGATTTATCGCACTTTGAAATTTGCCAACGATTTTGAAAACATTAATGTTTTGTCACAAAAGATATTATTAATGACACTTACATCCATATCAATTAATTTTATAAAAAGTATACATTTTTCTCTATTATTATATAAAATTTTGCATTTGAAAAGGTAAATATATCTATACGAATTAGTTTACTATAGCTAACAAAAGCAAGATATAATGAATTGTTAAAGTCTTAATGAAACTTTATAATATGAATTAAAAGATCCCTTCTAATCAATCTTCGGTCTTTTTTAATAATATCATTCATTTATTTCAAAGGCTTGCAGCTAACTTTCTTGTTTTCATTTTTAAATTATTAGCAATTTAGTTAATGAATGGTTTCTGACATGATGATATAGCAGTGTCTTTTTGGTTGCTTTACAGGAACCCATCATGTATGCGAATTCCAGCAGTCTCTTCGAATGAGGATGAATGGTGATCTCCGCTTACAACCATTCAGCTTCCAAAGTTCCTCGCTGTCTTACAGACATTCTCACAACAAGTGTATTGTAGTGACAAAGCAATAATCTATTGGAGTCGACTAACATAGCTAATTGTATATCTTATAAATCTATATAGTACAAGTATTATTTTTTAAAGTAGTAATGTCTAAAAACGGCAGACAATAGTTAATATATTCTAAAAGTAGAATAAGCAAAATTAAAATCCATTCTGCATTTTGCAATAAAAAATTACAAAGTATTTACAAATATTTAACAACATTTTGTAGTTAAGATTAGTTAGATTCGTCAAACTTAGGACTTTTTGTAATAAAATAAACAAAATTTTAACATTAATAATATTTGTCATTTTTTATAAAAAAATGTTTTAATTAATTAATAGGTATTATAAACTAAATAAATGTTGTAATATTATTTTTGTATCGTTTGTTTATATAAAATAAAGTCAGTTAAATCACTGAAATGAAATAATTTTTAGATGAATTATCCATTAAATGAACTGACACGACGGTTTGCACCTAGCTGCGCCATTTCGCGTCAGATACGACTTAATGTCATTGATTGAATACTAGCTTGATTGCACGAGGCATAATTGCCAGACGTGCGTGGGCCGGACAGATGCCCAGTCGGCCTTGTAAATACATTTTCGTATAAAAAGCACTCGCTTTTCTTTATCTTTATAGGCACAACAAGACCGTACAATTTGAACCAATTGATTGAAAAGTCGACAAACTCACAACTTCCTACATTACCAATTGGGTATCTTAATTAATGCAAAAGTATACTATGTTTTGCATATGCTAATGTGATATCAATTTTCTCACCTACAAACTCACGATTGGCAAAACATTTAATGCTTCTCAACGTTCAAATTAACGAAAAGTGTGCGAGCCAATTTTATCTCTACTCTATATTTTTACACATGACTCTTTGTAGAAAGAGTCAATTAAGTCAATAAAATTTAACCGTTTGACAATTTTTTATTTCAAATTATTTATTGCAGATTGATTAAGTTTTATGTGAAAAACAGTAAATTTAAACAACATTTTATGTTCTTAATGAATATATATATATTTGCCATCCGATTCTATTCCATTCTATGTGACGAGATTGTCCCCAAGGGGAATTCCTGGTTCCGACATTGACAAACGCATTAGCATTCAGGAAGGCTTACCCTGCAAGATAGCTTTTTCTCGTCACCTGGCGCCCACGGTTTTAAACATTCCTTGCATCATATCAAAACACCTGAAACAACGTGAATTCGTGATAAAGAAAAATGCGATTCTTCGCAAGTGCTTTCCTTTACATAACTATACTTCGTCAAGTAAACTGATAGAAAAAGTATTATAATAATTTAATTAGAAACCAACTAAATCAAATGCTAAATGTTGCAAGTACTAAAAGCACATTCAGTTATTTTTCACTTATTAAATTACTTTCTTACAAAAATATTGTAGACTCATATAAATAATGGAAATAATCTAAAATAAAAAAATTTTGTTTATTCCAAAAAAATTGAAAAAATCAAAACGAGAAAACGCATAGCAGTAAAATACAAGTTACTCAACACTACCAAGCACAGTTGTTTTGATTCCAAAAATACATGTACAAGATTTGTAGTTCTCTGTTTATCAAACAAACAACTATTTTTATTAAAAACCAATATATCTAACAATAAATCTAAGTCAAGTAACTATTCTTTCACCCTATTGGTCTACCAATCATAGAATCTAAACTGAAGGATCGTTATTTACGACAACCGCCATAAGTTGGTAAATTCCTTCCCGTTACCTTTTGTGTTTTTTTTTCCTAGATCCGTCGCGTCTGGAAACGCAAAGGCTGCGAATCCTCCAGACATGACGAATTTGCGAGATCATTGACCTAACGAAAATGCCCGCATGAATAATTCCATGTAACTACGCCGAAACGTGGGCTCGAATAATATGACTTTCAATAGCTTCCACCTAAAACTTACGTACAACGAAATTATATTTAGCAAGCTTAGATTACATCTTAGCGGTTCTTAATGAACTGAAATTATAAGCAAAATTTATTTCATCATAATACAATATATTGTATTTATTTTTCAAAAAAACATTCATTTAACAAACTGGCAATAAAATAGTTTAGTTAAGCATTCAGATTGGAATGCATCTTTGATAAGGGGGAAAAGTGGAAGAATGAAGAGAAAATAAAATTGATCTCTGCCTATTAATATTATTTGCAAGTTCTATCTATCCTATCTATCACCGAGTGCAATCACTTTGCGCAACTTTTCTGCAAAGTAGCGACGTAACACGTGCAAATATGTGCGAAACGCCTAGTCGTCAGATAGATAAAGATAACAACAACTATTATTAGTGGTATATCGTAGCAGGAAGTGTTGCCCTTCGCAATGGTCGTCCCCCCGGTTTCTCACTTCTTATCCACATTCGTTTTCCTTTCATACCACGTCCCGCGCGCAAGATTCTTCTCTGCGTTGCATTTTCAAGTCGTCATTTCGCCTCTGTGACTAAACTCTGGCGATGTTAGATGGCCCAACGCTCGCGGGATACACTGAATTCCTGCTGCATTTGTTTGACCTTATCAGCCAAGGCTTTAAAGATTCAAACCTGAACGGCTTGCGTGCCAAGTCGTGTGTCTTAACGGCGAACGCCATTTACATTGTACGCGATCGGCAAAATAATTTTGATTCCCTTCGTATTTTCCAGAATATCTTTCTTCCGATTAACATTTCGTTCAAAAAAGCAATTTTTCACTCGCAAAAGGGTCATTTCTTTCATACAAAATTTAATACTTCCAACTTGAATTTCGATAAGTGTATGCAAAAAATGGTTAATTGCATTTTCGATTGAGTAAACATGTAAACCAAAATTCTCGATGTACATTGAACCAAAAGACATTGCATTCTCTGCCTGAAATATAATATTCAACATTTCTTAAAGCCAGTTTGAAGACATGCTATATACACAGTACAGTAGCGTGTATGGAATAGTCGTAACGTAACACTAAATATCTTGGCCTCTTAAGAGTCTTCTCACGTGAGGTCCTACTATCGTTTTATATACCTCATAACGAGACGTATCACGTGCCAATATCGCGCGCTTGTATCGATATTTTATCATCGTTACCTAACCAAACTTTCATCACAGAAGAAAGTATATAACCATTGTTTGATCATAATTAATTTAATTATTAACTTCTTCTTCTTTTTCTTCTTCCTTCTATTATAATGTAATGTTCTTGACGGTGTTTTATATTTCCCTTCGGGTAAAAATGGCAGACGGTCTGTGAAAGTGAGTCTTGCAAAAAGTGTGCACAAATTTGAACTATGTCTTTGGAACACTACTGAACAAATGGAACTGCTTGTTTTTCAGTATTTCGTAACTTTGTATTACATTTTCGTAATTCATCGGAATTATCATAGTATAATTTATTTAAAATCCCACTGAATGTTTGCGAAATGTAAAATGCTTTGTTACATTTAATACAGTACTATTACCATCATCAACCAATTATCTAACTGATATCGATTTGAAAATGAAAGTCCATTAAGATGAACGGCAGTTGAATTATCGTTTCTAAGCAGTGCTTTTCTATCGACCTGTAATCGATTGGAAAATCTATAATAACGTTCGTTCGCGCGTCGCCTTTCTTCCGCTTTTTTTTCATGTCATCGTTGTTTTCAATTGAACATAATTAACTATAGAATTTCGTGATTAATTTCGCAAATTCAATTACCTGTTACACAACGTTGATATCGGTGAGGTCAAAAGGAAACTGATTAAAATTTTTCTTTAACAAGCTATTAGCAAATTGATTTTATTGCTCTCTTAATATACAATATTGCATGTCATTAATTGTCATTTTCATGATGTTTACATGAATTCCAATCATATTAATTACAGGTCTGCAAATAATGACAATGTAAACCAGAATAATATTTCAAGTAAAGTATTTATTCATTCGAGAGTTACATATATAACTGGTAAATTATGTTTTCAATGTATGGCTTTTTTCTAATATGTTATATATAGTATGAAGATGCTTCATATCTTCTAATTAGGTTTTCATGTCCTTCGGGGATGAGTTTTCTTGCGTGATTCCATATGAGTTTGTTTGTTTTCCAAGCGGCTGTGTCATTAGTACAAGACGAGGGATACTTATGATATAGTATTGCGCGCAAAATAAACAGCGTAACTAGAGTATAAAAGAAGCCGATCGCGCAAGAAGCACTTACATTATGAAGGTTAAAAGCTTTCGAGCCGGTTGTAACTTAGACACTTTATTAATCCTCGTCATGCTTTTGCAGTGAGCCGAAGAATTTTACTTTCCTATTACACTTCATCTCGATTATCCTCACAGATTCATTGAAAATAAACAAAATTTCTGCAGTTATTAAATTAAACAAAAATGTTGTTTAAGAGTGGTAATTCTATATTAAATTATCATAAAAAAAGATCGATTTTTCATTCAAGTTCAAGTTTATTCAAGATAAAAGGAATCCTCTTTTAACAAGAGGATTTAAAGGTTATTTATTGAAATAAATGTTTGATAAAAAAAATGTTTTTTATTTTTTTTTCCTGGGAAAGGTTTATTTTTACAACAGATTTCGTATTTGTATCCATTAATAAGTCGTATTACATGAATGGCTTTCCAGTAAACATTTCCAATTACCATCGATTTTCAAAAGTTAATGATTACGTAGGAGCAACAGTAAATTTAACGTTAAAAGTGATTAACAAAAGGAAGCATAGAAACGTTTCGAACGTACGTTTCTCGTGGCAAAGAAAGCCCTGACGATTAACGATATAACGGTCGCGTGAAGGCGGCGAAAGATTTCGTATGATTCGTGGACACATTCGACTTCCTGAAAGATGAAGTTGTATCTTGAGCACACGATAGATTCTTGCGGCTTACCGCCATTGCGGTGATGTATCATTAGATAACATAAGCAAATTGTTATTTAATTTTTATCAAGATATAAGAAACTAATGACAGAAAACAAAAATGAATATATTCAAGAGTTCACATAGTCAGGTATACCAAGTATGAATATTGTAAACGGTTTTGTTTTAATTTTTGAAATAGTAAAATATTATAAATATATTCAAATTAAGAAGAAGTTATTACATTATAAAAACAAATTGAGAATAATTGAATACAACACATTATTCTCTCAAAAACTACTATACTACATTGTTAAGTAAAGATAAAATTTTCTCAGATAATTCTAATATTTTGTTTTTTATCAATTTTGTGAAAATTACAAAAGAAAGATTTCATACTTTAATATTTATAATCATTTTTGAGACAATAATGTTCTTAGTATTGAGATATTTTTTGTTTCAATCATCAAAAATATCTCAAAGTGAGACACTTTTTTTATAATATATATTTGTTTTAGTATTTGTGAACAGGATTTTTTATAAAAAAGAAACCTCTGTCAGCTTAATATGAATTAGTATTCATGGTAATTATAGCGAAAAAATATTACTCAAATCACGTGTGAAAATTTCGGCAGCTGTATATACCGCAATAATATCGACAAAAAAAAGTTCTCAATTTTCATGATACATCAAATTTCAAGTAAAAAACGTGAAATGCAAGTTGTTTGAGCAATAATTATCCAACTATGTAAAAATACTTTTTTTAGCAGTACATAGTTTTACAACTATGAAAAAGCTAAAACAAAAATGCCTTTGGATAAATATTTTCATTTGAATACACACAGAAAAATGTATAAGTAAATTAACTAGCTAGATAACTGAAATAAAATAATTATTTACATACATTCACAAAAAAGATTAGTTAAAACAAACAAAAATTAGGGTTAAAACAACAAAACTTAATTTATTTTCAACAAATATTTCGCTAAAAGTATTCAAATTTCTTATTCGCTAATTAATTGAACAAGTTTATAGCTTATCTTCTATATTTTGATTTGCAAAACATTATGACTCAATGTAATGTTGAAAATGTATATTTTTAACTGACAAAAAATCGCATTTTATTCAAGTTTGCATTTGAAGAAAATTACACGCAAACATTGTTGCAAAATTGTACATCTCACATTTCATTAATCCAAAAAAGAGAACCACCTTTATTGTTTATTTCTTGAATATTATGTCGACAAGCTGAAATTTGTCGCTTAATGTTACGAGGCAAATATCCAGTTGCTTATAGAATTTGAAAGCTTGTTAACTCGGGCCATTGATCTTAGGATGCGTGTTATGTGGATGTTTGGTACGCGTTCGTTCGTCAGAATGCCCCACGACTTAGCCGCACTCACCTACACACCATCGACCAATACACTTTGTAACCTTGAACTCAACTCAGCCCCGGTTAACTGTTTAACCGCGCTGTTATAGCCTAAGCCGACTTTCGAGCAGCAATAGGGAAGCTATCGCAAATCTGATTCGCGTCTCACGCCCCTTACCCCCCGCCGCCGCTCTTTGCCACTCTTCGACGCTTTTCTCCTCGCTCGACAAGTTGCATTATGTTTATAACCTAAGCTCGTTCCCCTCGGGCGATATCTCTCAAATTTGCATCCTGCAACGCCATAGAAGACAAAATAGAATAATTTCCCACTTTTATTTCTAACTTACCGCTATTACAAACTTGATGCAATTCGTATTTTTAATTAATTAATCTTAATTAGTCATTAATTATTATTCAATTTTTCACAGTAAAACAATCGTTTATTCAATAAAATAATTTGATACTAAAAATGTTCTTTTAATTGAAAATATAATGTTTAATTTATTCAAATCAGTTACATTTTTTACCAAGTTACTCATTACTTTTTTTCTCATTTTGTGGGATACATCATAATAATTATTATATCTTTATAGTAACTTTTATCACAATTCTAATAATAATTATTACATCTTTTTTCTTCGTGTAATCGGACAGACGATAATATTACATTTTCCATTTCCATAATTGAATTATCAACCACGGTTTACACCATAACCAACGTAATCATTTTGCAATATTGTAATTTTTAAAAGACTCTCATTCCCACTATGTTACTATACTAAGTATGGTAATTTATACATGAAACTACAATAAATAATTATTCCCAACGTTATTGCCTTTTAATGTACGGGAAACCTGTTCTAAAAGAATAGTACACAAAAATTTTGCAATTGAGCTTTATAATTGAAAAACAAATTTTTATAATTGAGCATTTTTCTTCGTGTTTCTTGCATTCAAACTTTCATTGCCATTTAATCATCAAACTTCTACATTTACCCAGATTAAGTGCGATAAATGAAAAGCCTTAATTAAACAGAAACTTTGTAAACAGAACTCCTGCAGATACCATCTCAATCTATGAACATAACGTTTTTTTTTTTTTAAATTCCAACTTGATTCTAATTCTATTCAAGGAAATTATTTTAAATTTATAATCAAGACAGAACGACGTATCTTTTTCTCTACGCGAAAAACAAAGTTGCAGGAAAAAGTTCTACACTGAGCTAAAAATCACAATTCTAGTAAATATTAATAACTCTTTTTATTGCGTGATTATTTATAACAAATGTACAATCTTTCCATTTTTTGCAAAGAATAATAGCATGAGTTAGGTTTGTTAAACTTGACAAAAGCTAAATCCTGTATTTTATTAACTTAATATTTCCTATAAACTTGTGAACAACGACATGTAACTTACCCAACTGTTAAGAAAATAAACAACTACAATTTAATATTATTTTGATCCAAAATGAAAATAATATTAAGTACACCGATCTGTTTAAATTCTTATATATAACGTGGATAGTTAAGTGACTAAATTAAATGTTCATAAACGTAAAAATATGACAAAAGTACACGAGTTTCGTTTATATAATGTAAAACAAAAAAAAAGTATAATGGAACATGACTGAACAGTGACAAAGTCAAACCACCAAACTTTCGAATAATATGACTATCATCGATCATGAAAGTTAACATTTGACACAGGAGACATAACGTTCAACAATATTCCCACGAGAGTACTATATACATTTTTCCGGATTCCCGCAAGATTTCAATAATTTAACCAAACATCATTATTCGAATGTTGAGTTGAACAAGCGAGTGCCGCTATACGAGTAAGTTCGCGAAGCCAACAACAAAGGCTTGTCTAAGTCATTTACTCTAATGTCACATTGTTCCCGGGCGCGAGTGCGATCCACAAGAAAACACACCCACGAATCTATCATTCTTACTGGGTGCTAAACATGGGCCCAGAGCAGGGACCTTGACTATGCAACGAACCACTTTAACGATCTTTCTTTCTGCATCCAATTTTCCTTTCTCTTGTTGCGCGCACGCGCCCGTTACATAAATGATAGTGCGTTTACGTTTACATTTATATGCATATTTACATTTACATTAACATTTACAAACATATGATACCTATTCAATTTCATCATTGATTTTTAGTAATAATTATTGAATAGTTAGTCATAACAAAAACTTAAGAATAATGCATGTGAATTAATCACGTTAATGTACTAAAAAAACTGCACTCGTTCGTGATTTTACTGACTTGCTCTATAGTATATTACGGAACAAGGGAGATAAAGTGAAATGAAATAGAATCGGGAAACGGGTTTCCGATTATCTCCAATGTTGCATACGATAATTTTCGTTACGAGGGATGGAAAAATGCGGTTTTCCGAAAACTCCCTAGGGAGAAAAAGAGCACTTTCCCTCCCCGAGTGATGAAACATACATTTTCTTCTTCTTCGTCTTTTTCTTTTATATGTATAATGTATAAAACACATCTTTTTCTCCCTCAAATGGGACGAAAGTGGCACTTTTGAGAAAGGAAAAGTATTTTCATTCCCTAGATAAGAGAAAATTACTTTTTCCACACGTGTATCGAAAACACGTCTCTTCTTCCCTCCAAAGGGGGGCGAAAGTGACACTTTCTCTCCCTCGGGAGGGGCAGCAATTTTATAACTTAAATAAGTGAAAAAATATTTTTTATAACTGTAGTTATTTTCCATCAATATAGCTACTTTTCACCCCTAGGGAGGGAGGAAAGTGTGACTTTTATCCCACTTTTTTTAGGCAATATATTTCCGGCAAAAAGTTACAAATTGTATATATATATATATATATTATTTTTGAAATATATTTCAAGGATACAAAATATATCTAAAATATATTTCACATATATAAAAAGTATAGTGAAATAGTACATTACGCAACAAGGGAGATGAAATCGGGAATCCGCGAGGGAAACGAATTTCCGATCATCTCCCATGTTGCGTACTATATTTTTCGTTACGAGGGAGGGAAAAAAGCCATTTTCCTAAATCTCCCTAGGGAGGAAAATGGCATTTTCCCTCCCCGAGTAACGAAAAGTTATATATATTTTGCTAAATACATTTTATTATGCGGAAATTACAATAGGTCGTAAGTAAGCATTTACCGCCTCCTTGGCAAGGCGGTAAGTAAATGCTTACCCTGCATTCATTACAAAAAAATTATTAGAAGTTACATTATTAAATAAATTTTTTTACTATAAACTTAATTCCAGACTTTGTAGGCATTGATTTTAAATGCTCGTTACACTGACAATCATAAAATCTGAAAATGTACAATTTTCAATTGAATTATTACTGTTTTTAATAGCATTCTGAATCCATCGGCAAAAAATCATCAAATTTTACTGTTAAAAACGATAATTTATGAAGAAAATAACGTAAATATTTACTAAAATAACTTTCATTTTTACTGTTTTTCATAGCAAAATTGATGATTTTTTTGCCGATGGATTCAGAATGCTATTAAAAAGAGTAAAAATTCAAGATCTATGATTGTCAGTGTATAAATCGATTTATTTAGTTACAAATAAATATAAACAACAAGCAACTCTTTAATTTAAAGTGACGCAGTTGCGTCTCTGAAGTATATAAGGGTAGTAAGTTATCTAGAATATGGTATACTTTAAACATGGACGCTTGAACTCAGTTATTCAAACCAGGCGTGTCCGTGGCGTGAAATCGAATCGAGATTTATCTTCAACTCGCCTTCAATTTGCTCATTGCAATCGCTCGCTCCATATCCGGTGCGCGCAAAACCTTTTTCTTCTGTGTCTCCATAAAGCCCTTTTTTTAATCGTAAATCCCGCAAGTCGTCTATCCCCTGTTTTACAACTAAACGTTTCCGATCGAAGAATAATCGGCCGATCGCGAATACTCGCAAAAAACCTTAACTCAATAAATTGATGGCTTTTGCATAATATAGTTTATACTACGAAGAGTATACTCGAGTATCTTATTTTCTGTTTTATGACTTATAGGAAATGTTTCAAATGAGAATCGAAGACTTATGCAATTTGCAAAAGCTTTTGGAATCAAATAAGCTAATTATGATTTGGACTTTTTCAAATTGTTAAGTGTCCTTTTCTCTTTGGCACAAACACGGCCTCCAGTCTTTTACAAGTCTCCGTAATCAGAGTCGTGACTACCGTTCGTTTACACGATAGAAGCACAAGAGATTCCATGGCAAACGTTACTATATGAACGCGGGACTTAACTCCGCGATTAACTATCAACCAAGGTCGTAGGTTAGTTGGGGTCGGCACTCGTTTAACGCTTTTACCTTTGCCTATGATATCGCAAAGGATGTGCGCAAGTCTCGGGAAAGTCAGAGCCTATTTTGGTATCGTGACGCACAACTTTTTTTTTTTTTTTTTTTTTTTTTTTTAGA
>JABFPJ010004348.1:0-14014 GCA_022817425.1 Gryon sp. ZL-2020 | reverse complement strand
TAGCCAGTAATATAATCTACTCTCGTTTATTGGATTAGTGTGAGAGAAATGGAGTTTTTCCAGAATGTTAAACCGAATTCAGACGAGGCAGGGACTGCTTGGACAATACTTTTACTTTCAATGTGTTAATACAAATTCAGATTTCATAGTCCAAGAAAAGCTTATTTGGTCTTATCGTAGACTTTCGTAGAAGCATGTAGCTCTATCGAGAATATATCGAAATTATTCTCCAAACTTTTCCTCTTCGATCGGAGTTTACAGATTTGATGGCTAATTTAATATCTATATTAAAACGCCTTCGTACGAAGAAAAATATCAGAAAAAAAGACCTCTTCTGTACATATTACTGGCAGAGTACTCCAGGGGGAGGTCTTAGCCCTCTATTGTTTTCTCTCTTTCGAACCGATCTGGAAAAATATTTCACCAGTTTGAATTGCAGAGATATCTCTATCAGCCATAACCATAATGCGTTCCTCCTAACTAACGCGGACGACTTGACAGACTCAGTAGCAGCCTTGAGGAGAAAACGCATTATATTAGAAAATTATTTTAACCAAAATATCCTAACCGTCAACGTTAACATAAACGCAAAAAGCTTAAACTTAATAAAAAAATTATATCAACTTCTTTACATTAGACGCTGACAGAATCATGTATTCAGTATATAATATTGACACAATTATATACTTTCAAATATAGTAATGTATTTTCTTCTTTATATAATTACATATTTTTACTTTGTCTTTGAATTAATAATCGTCAATCAGTTGAATAGACATACTAAGTTAAGTGAACTGTGAGACATATTTTTCAATCAGGGTAATTCTTAGCAAAATACATTTTATGAATCAATTTTCGCTTAGCGTTTGCATTCACTTATCAAGAAGTGTACTGAGCGAATTGTTTTTCATTCTGAACTTTTAGTCCTGAGTGATATATTATTTACTCAGGGTTTTCCTCTCGGAAGTATACTGAACCACCCAAGTAAAAATTTGATTAGGCATTGTCTAGTTTTTACAAGGCACTTGTAAGGTAACTGTGAGTTCAACTTGTCAAGGCAAAATTTGCGAAAAACTTGCAAGGGGATCATAAGTAAATCTAGAATAGTTAGAACTTGAATATGCCTCGTTTTGTTTTGCTCAAGTTTCACTATGCACATAACATCAAAGACAATTTTTTCAGGCATAAACATTAAAATTCTTCCAATAGTACTTCCAAATTGATAAAATAATTAATAAAATTAAGATACTTGTAAAATGAATTAAAATAACATTTTTTTAATAAAAAATTGATTACTCTGGGTCGCCTTACAAGTGCCTCAGAATACACTGCGTTACATTTTCAACAAGTGCCTTGTATGTTTCACTTGTGAGGCCCTTACAATTTAAATAGTATAACTCACAAGTACCTTATGAATAACTAGTTGGAATTTTTAGTTAGGCACTTATTATATACTCAGGATGTTCCTCGGATAAGTTTACTGAGTAACTTATTATTAGCTCAGGTTCTTTCTTGGATAAGTGTACTGAGTAACTTATTATTTACTCAGAGTCTTTCTCGGGAATTGTACGGAGTAATTACGGAGTAATTAAAAATAATAAGTTACCCCCCCCCCCTTAGGGGGGGGGGTAACATATTTCACCTTTACCAGGGTTTTTATACATGGAAGTGTACATAACACCTTTTTATTTGCTCAGGGTCTTCCTCGGGGAAGTGCACCGAATGAATTATATTCTACTCAGGGTCATCCCGGAGGAAGTGCACTGAGTGTATTTCATTTCACTCAGGATCATCTTCACAGAAGTGCACTGAGTAAATTTTATTTCACTTAGGATCATTCTGAGAAAAGTGCACTGAGTGAATTATATTTCACTCAGAGTCCTTTAAATATTGCTTTTTTACATTTAAATTTTCGCGGCTAATGTTGCAAGAGGCGTGGCGGATAATTCTGCTGAATCTTTGACAGCCGCCTCGCCACCAATCTACCTTACCGACGCCAATTGTGTTGCAAATCGGCCGATATTTCACCTTAAAAACAAACAAATGTACGATAGTAAAAAAATTATGTTGAAGTGTTTTTTTATGTTACTAGTAATGGGTTAATTTGATCTAATTACTGACAGTGTAAAATTAATTAAATGTAACTGCAAAAGGTCTATTTTAAAACTTCTTATATGGTAACACAATAAATTTTTAAATAGGCCTTTTTTGTAAAAGACGACAAATTATTCCACCAATTAAATCTAATAAAAAGTTTTCAAAAAAATCATATAATATTACATTATAACTTACCGACTCGTTTCAAATTTGTATGTTGGTCTACGCATTACTAACAATCGCGGAAGTATATGTATAAAAACTCTTTTAACCCAAGGCGCCATTTTGTGCGTCTGTGGTGACCGGAAATGGACATTGAGTACCACAACGGTAACGCATATACTGAAACATTTTTTCATTTTTTAGTATGTACAACTTTTGTTAGTATACAATTTGTAAAGTTCGTTTTATAAGTATTTCTATAATATTTGAATAAAAGCAACATTAAAATATGATTGCATATAGTGTTACTTTTCAATTATGTAGGGATTTGTTACATATATATGGAACAGTTTATGTCAGTTTTACTATTTCTGATGCATTAAGATTCTGAAAAACTTTTAACAATTTGAAAAAATATGATTTTATTGGAAAAAATAAAAATAATTTTCTGTTATAATAGTAAGAATAAGTATTAGTATTTAATACATAGAGAAGTATTTATTTGATTTAAATACCTTATCGACACGAGTATCATAGCAAAAATAAGATATTTTCCTAAAAGTGGAACAACTAATGATGTGGGTGGAATAATTTCTACTACTAAGAGGAAGAACACGTGAAGACTAATGAGAATTGAAATTGAAAGCGTCACCTGAAATATAAAAACACAGTTATAATATGGAAATATTACATATAAACTTAAATAAACTTAAGTTACATATCTGTAACTTCAACAATTTGTGTTATTATAACTACATGCTGCAAACTTACTTTTTCACCACTATCACTTGGTAAATAAAATGTTAATACTGTCAGAAACGAAATTCCCATACAAGGAATGATTATATTCACCGTATAAAATAATGTCTTTCTCCGCATTGTTATGTTGAAAGTTATATCAAGATAAGGTTCATCACAGCACGTGTAAAACTTTTCGTTTCTGAAAAATGAATTCATTGATGTTATTTATACCTTTACAACTTAAGGTGATTCTTCAGCTATGTAAGAGCAAAAAGGATAGAGCTAATGGTGACTCCATAAGTGGAAGAGAGAGGCAGTGAATTCGATTGAAGAATCACCTTAAGAATTAGGCACAAAAAACTTTCATAAAATGTAAGAAAATCAATATAAATAATATTACTTCTAAATCCATACTAAATAAATAAAACAAACAGAAATGGAATCGACATTGTTATAAAAAAAATTAATATCTTTCAAGTAAATTACTACTTTTTAAGTAAAAAATGTACTTTGATATGTCCATCTGTACATAATAAATTACTTATTCATGAAAACCGTTATTAAGTTTTTTTTCAGAGTCTCTTTAGTCATATGAAACAGAAAAAATTTTTTCTGATTAAAATAATTTACCTGACTGCTGGCACTTCTAATATATCCCATTCCACGGACATATAAAATTCTGATAAGTCAACTCCTACGTCCACCACATTGCTGCCAATCTTTTCGTCCATATGTCTTAAATCCACCTATATTTAATAGATCATAGCACTCATTAATTTCAATAATTATCCATAAAATAAAAGTAGTCTTCACTTTAAATTGAATATCACATATTTTAATTTTATATAAATCTTATTTTGAACATATGATAAAAAAATAATGCATTTTGTATTACTCTTTATTATTGAGTTTACAAAATCATATTGAACTGATTAAAAATTTATTAAACAAATAAACATACATTGAAAGGACTCAGGAGTAATTACGGCGCTTGATACTCTGACTCGAGTTATAATCTTTAAATAAAGTATAATGTAAGCTACAAAAGTATGATAACTGTCCTGCCATAATTGTGTAAATACGTCTCACGCTATACAGGCGTGCCAACTATGTCACGCTATAAAATATGCAGTTCACGCTGCGTTAGCTAAAGTTCATGCTTTCTGAAACCAAAAACGCAACGCAAAAATGATATATATTCTGTATTGATAATTTTATAGAAATATTTTAGCTCAGAAGTTCCCTAAGTGTATGCTTTTAGGGTCTCAAAATTTTTTGATATTTTTAATTGACATAAGTTGAAATACAAGAATATAAAATTATTGTTAAAAATGCTATTATTTAAGTTTTCCACTACATCACAAATAGATATACATATATATATATATATATCGGAAGTATATGAAGAGTGAAATTAAGTATAAAAGTGTTATTTAATTGATTGATGATCGCAGGAATTGTTTACATATAATTCTGTACACACTTTGCAACGTTCAATCATCAAAGGGTTAATTTAAGAAATATAAAAAAAAATGTATTGCAACTTATTAGTGCAAAACAAACGTAAATAATAGATAAACGTGTTTAACGACGGGTTAAAATCAAAATACCCCAGATGGAAATTTCAGTAATCGCCAGTATTCAGTATATGCCGTTTATTGTCACAAGAACTCAAACAGCCCAACTCTGGGCTAGTATTGCCAGTCGAAGGTCGGCAACCATTACTGGCCAAGCACTAGCTATTTTTACGGTTTCTTATGGTTATTTTTAAATATTTAAATTATTCTTTGAATACACAGTAAGGAAAATTCTTCAATTTTTGCACGCAGGTGTTAATAATTTACACTCTTGGTGTGCATACGAGTAAAAAGTAAAAAGAAATAAGAACTTACACTTTTGGCTCTTTTTATTTCACTGCGTCGTGTTATCAAAATACACTTCAAGGTGTATCATACTTTTTATTTACACTTAAGAATAATTAAAGTTACACTGTAATTTAACAGTTAATAAGCTAGACCACACTGGAGTAGCATAAAGCAGTGTGGAAGTTGTTACACTAGAGAAGTCTCCTTCGACTCTGTCTAAGTCTACTAATATTTGGCATTAATCGCGATAACGCGTTCGTGAATTGTGCTGCCCTCTTACTAACTCTGATAATGTGTTCCTTGAACCGTAGCCGTTCATCGATTTGCCCTCCAAGATATCTCAGTGAAGCTTGTGGTCTGCATGTCTGTATCCCCGACTGTTGGGGTAATAGACTCTCGGATCTTTCTGCCAGTAACCAGCAACACTTCAGTCTTATATGATCTGCTAGTTTTAAACCTACTGTCGAAAGCCACTGACGAATACGGGCGATAGCGTTATTTGCATCCCCTTCAATATTCTCAAGATGCTTTCCAACTACGACAACTGCAATGTCGTCTGCGAAGCCAATTGTCTTAACAGTATCAGGCACTTGCAATCGAAGTACTGTATCATACATTATGTTCCACAAGAGTGGTCCCAGAACCGAGCCTTGTGGAACACCTCCTGTAATTTTGTTTTAAAGACTAATTTTCATAACAGAGTATAATTAAAGAAATTGATAATTAAAAATAAAACTCAAATAATTTATTTTAACAGTTGAAATTGAAGTAGAAGCTCAAATATTATCCGGCAAGGAATTTCAAAATTTGGCAGCCCTGATATCGAAAGTGTACTCAAATGATGTCGCATTTTAAAAAGAAACAAGTTTTCTATACTCTAGTCGAATAGGTCGCAAGTCCTGTTCGACTAAAGTTTAGTCCTAAATTTTCTAAAGTAACGTGATATGTGATCCTTTCCATTAATGAAACTCTAACCGTCGATCGAAGTCATTTTCATTCAACTCATGAACTAATTTCATTTCGTACGGATGAAATTTCATTTTTTTAAAGAATACTGAGAAACGATGTTCTACTCATGTCATGCTCTTGCCCAGTTCTACGAGTACTGTCGAGTGGGTTTTCGATAAAAGACAGTGACTCCTAAAGACTTATCGTTATTCGTTGTACATTTTGGTCTTCCTGACCTATCTCGGTTCATAACACTATCTGTTTTTTCGAACCGTTTTACAGTTGTTTTAACGGTTGATTTTGAAATCTGTTCTTCCCCGTCCTTAAACGTGTCAATAAAAAGATCATTCACCTCAGTATAAGATCTTTTTAAGTGACCCTATCCTCTCATCATCAATACTGTTATTCGATGTCTTTCGCTAAGACGTTCCATGGTAGAATATCTTGTAATAAATAGAAATCAAATAGGAATGAAATGTGAAAAGATAATGAATTTCACTACTTGAAGAAAAGTTTTAGAAAATAAATCAGTTGCGATTAATTTGAACCTGCTAATTTTGTGGTGGAAAAATTTGCATCTGGAAAAAAGAGGAGTTTCCATTTAAGATTTCAAAGTTGCCTTCACCCTCATCCCTTGGAGGTGTGGGTGAAGGTATCAGTAGATATCATAGCACTTACCAAATTTGGTATCATTGAATAGGTCTTTAAAAAATGTTTGACACGTGTTTTTTTGTTTTCCCGATTTGTTGTCAGTTTCTCCAGATATTTCGCCAGTTCGTGGACAAAATAATCTTTACGACCACAGCAAAATTTAACCGGAATCAGAAAAAAAGTTTTTTCAAGATTCCGAAGTTACCCCTGCCCCCACCCCTTGGGGTGGGGGTGGAGAGTCAAATTTTGTGTCGTCGGATAGGTCTTCATAAAATATTTAACACTTGTTTTTTTATATTCCCTATTTGTTGTCAATATTGCGAAATATTTTTCCGTCCCGCAACATTTTTGACACCCTGTATAATTGCAATTTTCCGGTTTTTGTATATAAAGAAATATTTAAGCTGTATTCTTCTTATTATCATTATTGAACTTAAAATAAAATTACTAACATCAGCGTGTAAAAATTGAAGAATTTTTTACTGTGTAAGTCAAATGAAGCAACTCTGGCCCAATCATGGTAGACAACAGAAGTATATTTTTCCATTTATACTTAAATGTGTATCAAGACACACGGTAGTGTCTCTGGCCAAGTACAAAGAAAACGAACGTTTTTTGTGCGGCCAGCACTACCGTGTCTCTTTTCAGATACAAACAAATGCTATTTTTTAACATACAAAAATACGAAATTTCCTTTAAAAATTTCAATTATTTACAAATTACTGTAAAACTGGATTTGGTATGTTTATATATATTTAAATGATAATAATGTGGTTCGAGTCAGGGTGACGCGTAATATAATATTAATCTTTTTAATATCTTAGCCTCTACTCTTGACAAGGTCTTACTCCTAGCCTCCTCGCGGCACGCCCTGGGGGTCGAGCAACTTGGAAAGAAATTGGGTATCCATCCCCTTTGGCATCCGGGTCGGTCGCTAATAGGAGAAGGCGACTTTTCTCTCAGCGTGTGTTCACCAGGAGGTGCGGCTGAAAGCGGGTGTCTGTCTTGTATCAAGCGACTCGCTATATAAACGTGTTAAGATGGTTGACTCGGAGCCCAATAAACCAAACAGTATGGCCCTTCAACGTCACTGAAGATTGCTCGCTGGCCTGATAAGCCGCAGTGTAAAAAAGTACCCATCAAAGAAACAGCAACAGAAGACGAAGCCGGACCGAACCTTGGGAAAACTTTTTTTGGATTTCATAAAAAATGTCGCATAGGTACCTGGAACGTGCGAACTCTCTCAGAGCCATTCAGACTGGCGCAGGTCTGTGCGGAAATGACTTGATACCATCTCGAGATTCTTTGTCTCTGCGAGATTAGATGGAAAAGTCAGGGAGAATTTCGGACACTGTTTGGAGAGCACCTACTGTACAGTGGAAACGCCGACAGTCACACGAGAGGAGTGGGACTACTCCTATCTGCGAACACCAGGAAAGCTCTCCTGGGCTATAATCCCATCTCAGACCGGATCTTAACAGCCAGATTCAACTCCAGTTTCGGAAAATTACCATCGTCCAGTGCTATGCTCTCACAGAAGTTGACGAGGACGCGAACAAGGACGCTTTCTATGAAAGCGTCTATGAGCTTAAATCGGTCTTGATAAGTCTTCCTAAAAGCGACATTAAAGTCGTAATGGGTGACTTCAATGCCAAGGTTGGGAAAGACAACTCCAACCTGAAAAGTGTTCTTGGAGGACACAGCTTGCATGAGGACTGCAACAACAACGGCAGACGACTTCTCGACCTCTGTGTGGCGCACCAGCTCTTTGTGGGTGGCACAAGGTTTCCACACCGCAACATTCACAAATATACCTGGGAATCACCGGACGGAATAACCAGGAATCAAATCGACCATCTACTAATCAGCCGAAAATTCCTCGGCTCAATTCTAGATGTGAAGACCAACTGCTGCTTGGAATCCTGAAACTCCGCCCGGCAGCAATCCACCAACTTCGGAACCGTGTTGCTCGATGCTATGATGTTCAGCGTCTACGGAACCCGGAGACCAAAGAATAATTTGTGAATAAGCTTGAGGAAATCCACAGAGAAGTCCAACCGAGATCTTGGACTGACCTTCCTGATAGCCTCAAATCAACTGCGGAGGAGACCTTGGGCTTTATCACCCAACATCGAAAACCATGGATCCGTGACGAAACCTGGACGAAGATAGAGGAGAGAAAAAACTCAAGGACCACCAACATCAGGCCCTGAGAAACATGGGTTTACTGGACCACCTGGTGAATCTGATCCGCGCCCTGTATCAAGACGCATCCAGTAGAGCCCGATTCAAGGGCTATGACAGCGAGCCATTTTCGACCGACAGAGGAGTGAGACAGGGCTGCGCTCTGTCTCCGATCCTGTTTATTGTCGCCCTGGACGAGGTGCTGAGGCCAACCGCCGAAGAGGCTCCTAGTGGAATCCGATGGACTTTTTCCGAAATCCTGCACGATCTGGACTACGCAGATGACATTGCCCTTGCTTCTCATACTCTTGGCGGTATTCAGCGGAAGCTGGATAGACTTCAGATCAACGCCGCTAGAGTTGGTCTGAAAATCAATGCCAGGAAGACCAATGTACTGAGAATTGGCGCCAGTGATACAACTCCGCTACTCCTGGATGGTACACAAATTGAGGATGTCACTAGCTTCACGTATCTTGGCAGCACAATCAGCGATGATGGTGGAGCCGAAAAAGACGTGAAGGTCAGAATCAACAAACGTATCATTCTCCTGGCAACATCTGGCGCTCATCCACGCTCTCTTCTGCTCTAAAGCTCCGTATCTTCAACTTCAGCTTTAAGTCGGCCCTTCTATACGGTTTCAAAACCTGGAAGGTTACCAGCACGATATCAAGGCAGCTTCAGGTATTCGTCAACCGATGCCTGAGGCGTATTATGAAGATCTTTTGGCCTAACTGGATCACGAACAAAGACCTGCTCCGCCTAACATCACAACAACGGATAGCAGACGAGATAAAGAGTAGAAAGTGGAGGTGGATTGGGCATACGCTGCGTAAGCCGGCGTCGGATCTCGCGAGAATGGCACTCGAGTGGACCCCGCAAGGGAACCGCAGTAGAGGGCGGCCGCGATCAACTTGGAGGAGGTCGACAGAGAAAGAGTTCACCGAGGCTGGTAAATCTTGGCCTCAGCTCAAGAGACTCGCCCAGGGGGCGAGACTCGACAGGGAGGCTTGGAGAGACTTCGTGCAGTCCATGTGGCCGCTATATGCTCCATGAGGAGCGACAACACATTTACACAAACAAGACTTTATTACATAATACCTGTAACCACACAAAGTGTAAATGTTTATTGTCAAATAAATAATAATAATGATAATAATATAATAAATAAAAATTCTTATAACTGATACGTATAATTATTTATGAGTCGTTATTAATTACTGTTATTATTTATTAATTAATTAACATAATAATTTAATTATTACTTAATTAACTATCAAGTATTTTACTAAATTTATTTATATATTTTTATAGGATATGTTATTTTTATAGAAAATGGTACATTTGTTAAAATTAACGACTGATATTTTGTTAAATTGTTTAATTTACTAAATTAATAATGGAAATGCCTTTGCGTCACCTCATTATTAAAAATATTTCTTTTTAACTGTCGGCGCAACACTGGCACGGTATTCGTTTCGGTATAAAAAATTAAGAGAATGTGTTCATGTTATAAGTCGAGTATTTTTGAAGGCGCCGTGGAGTAGGGGTAAAGTACGAGACCAGTAACCGTTAAGGGCCGGAGTTCAATTCCCAACATCGGAGAAATAAAAATACACATTTTTAATTAATTTAAAAATAAATAATAACCGTAAATAACATAAAAAAGCAATTAAGGACTGAACATTCGATATGTCCCATTTTTTATTGTTAAACATTGAAAAATTAATTAAAATAAAACCAGTACGGGTAGTCAGTACTGGCCCATCGTAATTTGGTGTTTCGTTGCCAATATTGCGCCAACGATAAAATACGACGGTCGACCACTGATCGCCATTACTGGGCCTTTAATAGGCCAATTTAAAATTTCTATCTGGTTAACCATGGTTTTTGGGTTGTTCATCTGTAAAATATTAAATAGTAATAACTTTTCCGCATATTTCACAAATAAATATCCATTTTACAAGATTTATTAAACTTATTTGACTAACATTCGTTCAAACTTCATCCATATATTCATCTTTTTTCAGAACTTGTTATTTTTATAATATTTCTGTGTCAACATTACTGCGAAGGTGAATAATTATCATTTTAAAAATTAAAACATTTCTCCCATTTCTGTTACAAGAAATGTGTATTTTAATTTAATAATAATTATCTTAAATATAAATGGAGGAAGCATATTTTCAAAATATAAAATGTAATATTTCATTTAAAATATTATATTGAGAAGAAAAATCTTTGTTACAATTATTTTCCTTGGTCTTAAGATAAGCGTACTCTTTAAATTTGAATAAGTGTATAGTCGTGCTCTTATTCAAATAAGTGTATATACACTTACAATAAGTGAATATTCACTTACGAAAAAGTTATAAGTCGTGCTATTATTGGTTATAAGTAAATATACACGTAGAATAAGTGAAATTTCACTTATTTAAATTTACTGAGTATACAATGGACTTACACTTAATCGCAAACAAATATACGCTTGATATCATAAGATTTTTTTTAATCCCGAAGCAAAATTTCTAAAAATGTAAGCTGTTTTAACATTTATATTTTTCCTAGTAGAAATTGAAAAAGGCTTGCCTAGTTAAAAAACGGGCCCTGGATTGGTAAATTCCGGGTACGCCTCGTTAGGGGTAAGCCTGGACTGGGCCAACGTAGGCCCAATGTTGTACAGTTCGTTACAGGGTTGGAAGGTAGGATCAATATAGGGTCTAACCAGGGCCATATTCAGGTCCAATAAGGGTAAGAAACACCTATCCACACATTCCATGTATAGGGTTTTATAAGCAAGCCATATTAGTCTCTTATATATACTATAGTAGACTTAAGTTGATGTTTACAAAACATTTCATTAGAAGTCTTCATAGCTCAGTGTGTAAGATGCTTAACTTTTACGTTCGGGTCTTGAGTTCCATTCTCCATAAAGCATTTTTGAACAAATATTACATAAAAGTTGACTAAACCCAGGTGTGCCTACTGAGGCTTAATTAGGCCAACATTGGATTTCATCAAATATCCCATACCAGGAAGGCCTCGTTAGGACGATACTAAGAATACCTAAGTAGGTAATTTATAGGTTAGCGTTTCAAACCAATGTGGTTCCCTCAAAAATCCCACACAGGGCCAATGTTGGTCCAATCTTGGAACAGGGTTTGCCCAAGAAGGCCTCAGGTTCAGCCAAGTTCAAAATTCTACTAGGGTTGTCATTTTATTCACTAAAACCTATCACTTAATAGTACATTCTATTTATGTTTGATTTATATTATATTAAAACGTATGACTATGTATTGACGGTTCTATGGAAAACTATGCATGAATCAGTATAAATCATTATGGGGGAACACGACTGTGACGGGAAAAACGATTGATTGACGATTTTTTAAGCATTTTTCGATAGTATAACATGTGTAGAACCATGTGTTAAAATATTATCACGAAATATATATTTCTCATCTAATTGACCGTGAGGAACTCGAAATGGGATTCCCAAAAAAATCATTTCGAGTTCCTCACGGTCAATTAAATGAGAAATATATATTATTCACAGGAACGTTTTGGGCAAATTCAAATATTTTATTATCACGAAATTCTAAAAAATAAACAAATGACAGCATTTTTTCTCTCGCGGCGCACGCTCAAGTCTAATGACACTCGAACTTTTAAAGCCGTTTTTCACGAAACATAATTTTTGGAACTGGCCATGCAAGTAGAAAGCTCAATTTTGAACCAAATGACTTAAAATTTTTACAGTATGTAGATAAAACTATTCTCTTCCGTTAAGCGTAGGGAAATAATTTTATCTTCGATACTTTTTTTTTAAACAAAATAAATATACAAAAACATGGTCATTTTAAGCTACTTTTTTTCAAAGTGCTGTCATTTCGCAAAAAATAATTGCATTTTCAAAATATTACGCTTAACTGAAGATATTTATATCGACGGTTCCTATCTAAAACAACACATTTCAAATTTGCATTCTAAAACGATCGATTTTGAATTCTCATTCTAAAATGACCGATTTCAATTTTTCATTCAAAAAAGGAACAATTCAAAATGGCATTCTAAAACGAATCATTTGAAAATTGCATTCTAAAACGATCGATTTCGAATTTTTAGTCTAAATGCTTGCAATTACAAACAAGTGATATAAAATTGAGCTATGTCAGCCGAAAATCTTTACGAAATGTTAATCTTTTTTTTCAAAAACGTCTGAATTTCCTTATTATTATTGCAATATTTATATTTCATTGGAATAACTTGTTTTATATTTCTTAATATAAAAAGTTGATGAAATATGTGAAGTAGGAACTGAAATCATACTAAAAATATTGTCTTTTATAATTGTATCTATCACTTAGAAAAACAATTATTAGACTGACTGAAAAGAAAAGGCCAAGTACAAAAAGGTCTAAAAATTAAATAGCAATGACGTATAAAACATATTTATCTTACAGAATTTAAAACGTGAATCTTTTAAAGTAAAATCTGATTTTAATTCAAACCAAATATACTTATTTTTAATATTGAAATATTAAATTTTAAATTAAACATATGGTACAAGTAAAACAATGAATATTTATTCTATGTATCTTTCATAAGTTAAATTGCTTTACATGAAATAAATTATAATAATATGTTTCATTATTTTTACTGTTTATTAATATTTTTGAAAAAACGTTAATATTTCGTAAAGATTTTCGGCTGACATAGCTCAATTTTATATCACTTGTTTTTAATTTCAAGCATTTAGATTAAAAGTTTGAAATCGATCGTTTTAGAATGCAATTTTCAAATGATTTGTTTTAGAAAGCAATTTTTAATTGTTCCTTTTTTGAATGAAAAATTGAAATCGGTCATTTTAGAATGAGAATTTGAAATCGACCGTTTTAGAATGCAAATTTGAAATGTGTTGTTTTAGATAGGAACCGTCGATATGTACTTTCATAAAAACTTTTAATCGTTGATTTTAGATGATTTCCGCAACCTCCAGCCGCGCGGCCATCAGCTGCTCCGCGCCGTGCATTGCCAACATCAGCGTCCTCTACAATTGAGTATTTTGTAATGAAAAAAATATTTTGTGAAGCAGAAACTAATATTTCTTACTGTCAAGGTTTGAAATTTGTATCTCTTATACAGCCCGAGAAAAAAAATCGTTGACTTTTAAGAAATCACAGTGGTGTTCCCCCTTAAGTTTAGAATAATCATCCTATTAATCCTACTAATATATAAATTTCAATCTATGTCTGTCTGTTTGTCTGTGTGTCTGTTACCTCATCACGGCCAAACTACTGGACCGATTTAGTTCAAATACGTCTCAAATTAAAGGTTATACTCTCCTGAATGTCTTAGGCTATATATAT
>JABFPJ010004347.1:0-14017 GCA_022817425.1 Gryon sp. ZL-2020 | reverse complement strand
TTTAAAAAAAAAAAAAAAAAAAAAAAAAATTAAGTAAATAATATTTTAGTTTATATTTGTAATATTTATTTAAATTTTGTTTACTTCTTTTTTTTATTCAATTTTGTTTTTTTTGTTATTAAATATTATTATTATTATTTTTAGATGGCAGTTTTAAAAAAGAACCGTCATTTGATTTACAATTACTTCAGTGGAGTTGTCAAGACGACTGCAAATATGATTGTATGTGGCAAACAGTCGACTTTTTTACAGCCCATGGTTTGTCGGTGCCGCAGTTTCATGGAAAAGTAAATGAATAACATTTTGTTTATTATTTAAACAAAATTCAATTTAAATTCGGCGCCAATTTTTTGGCGCGAACATTTCAAATTTTGAATTTCAGTTATTATAATGCATGAGATTATAATTGTTTTGAATTGACTAATTAAAAAAAAATTATTTTAGTGGCCTTTTATACGAATTTTCGGTCTTCAAGAACCGGCGTCAGTTTTATTCTCACTGCTCAATTTCGTCTCCCACTTGAGGATGTATTTAAAATTTAAGAAAACTGCCAATCGACGAACTCCGATGTTTTATGTTTGGACGTATTTTACTTTTGTAAGTTTTTCTTTTAAAAAAAGTATATATAAAATAAAAAAAATAACAAAATAAAATATATATATATATAATGTTTTATATATAATAATAATTAATAATTTTTTAATCAAATTTATTTTTTACATTTTCATTCTTTATTTTTAGATATGTCTATGTGGATGGTTTTGGTCCACAGTATTTCACGCAAGAGACAATGATTTCACGGAAGCAATGGATTATTCGTTTGCCTTTACCACAGTGTTGACTCTTTTTTATTGCTTATTAATGAGGCAATATATATTTAATATATATATTCTGTAAATTTAATATCAGAGATGAGCAAGCCCTTTACTCAATTAAATCATATATTTAATAATTATTAAAAATAATACAATCAAGTAGTTCAAAATTGTGTATTTATCGCATAAAAAAGACTGTCTTCAACTAAAAATACAGACACCATAGTTATTATTGGTAAAAAAGTGAAAAATATGCATTTTAATTCAGAAAGTAATTGAAAAGTAATTGAATTTTGAATTAAACATTACTTTTGTAAATAAAATTAATGTATAAATTCAAAGTTAGCAAAAGTAAGATCATAAATAGAATTATTTGATTATTCGACTCTACTTGCTAAATAACAAAAAAGTTTGCAATTATTTTTAAAATTTATAATATTTTTAAAATTTTTTAAATTTAATATTAGTAATTGCGTAATTACTTTTACTCATCTTTGTTTAATGTGAATTATGTTAAATTATTTTTATTTATTTAACTGAATTATTTTTGTAACTAAATTTAATTTAATTAATTAATTTAATTTGTATAGTTAAATTTAATATTTTTTCTCTTTTCTTTTATTTTACAGAATGGCATACACCCAATTCATGAACTTCAAAGTTTCGGCAGTAATAACGTGTGGCTACTTAAGTATTTTATATACCCACATTTCTCACTTATGGTCCGGCAGAATTAATTATGATTACAATATGAAATTTAATATTGTAATAGGTAATTTTTTTAAATTTATTTAAAGGAAAACCAAATTTGATTTTTTTTGTATCAATTTTATTGTAAAAATTACTTCGTTTAGGAGTCCTTACTTTCGCTCTAACAATGTACTGGTGGTACTTAAATTCCCGCAAATTACTGCATTGCCATCACATTGGCTGGTTCACAATACTCACCGTGGCAGTGACCTTACTAGAAATTGCCGATTTTCCGCCCATTCTTTGGACTTTTGACGCTCATTCCTTGTGGCATGCATCCACTGTTCCGCTAGTAAAATATCTTTATCGGTAATTAAAATTGAAAATTCTTTAAAATAATAAATCATGCTGAAAAAGAAAATCAAAATTAAAAAAACAATAATAATTAATACAAATTTAAATCTAAATTAAATTAAAAATTAAGTTAAAAATGTAAATTAATAATTGAATACGAAATGTAAATTAAAAATTAAATAAAAAATTTAAATTAAAAATGTAAATTAAACATTAAAATTAATATTTGAATTATAATTAATAATTTTTCATTTTGTATTTCAGATTTATAATCGAAGACTGTGCGTATTTGACGAATTACTTCATGAAGCTCGATAATTACATGCAGTAAAGAACTGCAGTATTATATATGTAACATATATGTAACAAAGTGCTAATATTTATTTTAGAAAAGCTCAAGTACTCGAAAATTTTACATTTTACAACTTGAATTCCATACGAAAGTCGTAGAGAGCTTAGTTTTAATTTATTTTTTATACTGTAATTAAGTCTGTAAGTAAAATGATATATCAAAGGACACAGTAGTTTTACAGAACTCAATTCGGTTAATTTAATAAAAATTTATGGCTTGTCAAAAATTCTCTTTTTTTGCAAGACATTCCATAGTTGGTAGACATTTTATGAGAAAATCTGAAAATTAATAAAAAAGTTGAAATTTCGTAATTTTGTTTCAAAAACTCAAAATTTTGTAAAGTTTTTTTTTCGAAAAGTCAAAATTTCGTAAATTTTTTTTTTCAAAAATTCGACTTTTTTTAATGTTATATTTTTGTAGAAAATATTTAATTTACACATTATCATTTTTATTGTCGAAATTTGACTTATATTTAAATAAAAAATTATATTTTAATAAAATTAAAATGTGAAAAAATTGAAATAAATAAGACAAAGCATCAGTTTATTTGCTTATTTTTTATTAACAGCGTGTTAATTTCAAAAATGTTACTCGGTCAATTACAATCATTTGATTGCCGGATCCGTGAAAAATCAAACTTCAATTGACTTTAAATTATCATCATGAAACATGCATTTACTCAAAAAAGGTAAAAAATTACAAAAATATGTAAAATTAATGAATACAAATGTTGCTTTCGTTTAAAAACATTTTAAACTGACTGAAAAGTGTTATTTTTTTATAAAATTTGGTTCATTGTAAATATAAATCCAAATTAATCAAAAAATCAGTTTGATTTCCTTGAGGATCCTGCAATTCTAAGTTCGAAAGATTGCGTCGTGTAATCTAATGTAATTTGTACGTAATTTTATCGTGTTTGCCTATATTTCTTACAATTGATGAAGACTCGATTATTTTGACTGTTTTAAGATGTGAAAGCGAATCGCATTTCTTATATCTCATGTTTGACTGAAAAAATAATTCTTTTTGCCATCATTAAATCGACATTTTGGTTTACAAAATAAATCCTATCGCTTTCACATTACACTATTTTTACAAAAATCTTCAATACGATGGACAGATTTGAACGTGTTTTGGTTGTTACAGTGAAGGAATGTTTCTGGCTATTTTTTTGACAATTTTCTCACACGCTTCAATGATTTTCAGATCACAGTGCATTTTTTTAATTCCCTTATATTTTAATTCAATTAATTTGGATTAATTAATTAATTAATTAATTAATTAATTTCGTGAATAAAAAAATGACATTATGTCAAGTAAAATTTGTTGTAAAAATTACAACAAATATACAATAATAATAATAAAATGTATAACAATCAACAGCAATAAAAAACAGTAATAAATTCATTGTAATTTCGAACAATAAATGTATATACAAATTTGATTAAGTTAAACATTAATGTAATGAAATTTTGTAATGAAATTTTGTAATGAAATTTCTTACTTCAAATCCTTAAAATGTAATATAACAAACTTGTTTGCATTTTTTGCCAGCAGTTTTGCACTTTTTGCAATTTTTATTCATTACGTTTAAACATTTTTCATATGCTTTATGAATTATGAAGATTCTAAGATTCAAAGACATGCAATAATTCATTGTCATGTACAAGTCAATTTTCATTTGCGCCATTTTTTGCAATTATACATTCAGTGAAATTTTAGATACATTTTTCGGATAAAATGACTTGTATAAAACAATCTTATTCACATTGATAATTTGAAATTGTTCTTGTGCATTATTTGAATTCGAAGTGCGGCATAGTTTTGTAATCAAATGCAATATATGAGTTGTGACAAATGTTTGATTTGAACCCTAGCAAAACGTAATATATATATATGTATATATATATGTTGCGAATATATTTTAAAAATATATTTAATATGTTTTGAATATATTTTTCATTAATATATTCTTAACATATTTTGAATACATTTTTAATATATTTTTAATATACTTTTAATATATTATGAATATATTAAGAATATATTAAAACTTTTTCATTTTGCTAGGGAATATTTAATTAAACATATTAATTACATTACATATGATTAATATTTTTAATTAAATGACTTATCCATCCTTATAAATATTCATATCCTTTCATTTTTCAATTCCCCCCTCCCACTTTCCCTCCCATTTTTTAATTATCGTAAGGCATATCAAGCAGGTCCTTATTCTAAACCTTTTCATTATTAAATATTACATTTTTTATCAATGTTAAAATGACGTGAAAAATGACGATAAATTTGCAGTTCAGCTAATGAAATAAATCTGACTTTAGTGCAATTTTCATATAATTTGCAAAATGTCAAAAAAAAGAGAAAAAAAAGGACAAAAATTGAGTTAGATTTAAATTTCATTAGCTGAATGAAGATTACTTTTTTGGACAGAGTGAAAAAGAATTCACAGAGTAGACTTTGATCGATGATTCGGCAAGTTTGATTGAATGAAGAGAGCAAAATGCTCGGCTTTGGAGCATCGCAACGACACGCAAACCTACATTGAACTTCCCTTATTTCTCGCTACAATGAATAAATATATATTTGTTATATATTTATATTTATAATATAGCATTTAATATTTCCTCTTACAATCAACCATGTAAAAATAAAACTTTTCCTTCTCTTTAGCAAAAATAAGATGAAAAAGCTCTGTGGATTCTTTTCGAATGTGTTTCAACATTTTTCCTCAAAAACCATTTCTTCTTTTGGTTCTTTCGTTCTCTCTCTTTAGCTTAATTTAATCTTATTTTGATGCTTTTACATTTTACATTGTACATTTTCTAGATTCGCTTCGTTGAAGTATCCTAAAGAGAGCACTGAATAAATAATAACTACGCGAATCGAAGTACTTTAAAATACAGTTTGACTTTCGTTAAACATTACGTTACTCTAGAGTATCTATTGTTCCATTACTGGCTTTTACAAATTAGTGGAATAGTTTGTTCAATAGCTACGCAATCTCGATAATCTTATTATTTGAAACTCTTTTGATTGATTTCGAAAAAAGATTCCTCTTCGTTTGTCTTACTTTCTTCAAATTCGATCAGTTTTTTTGTTGTTCTCTTCCCCAAGAAAGTTTGTGTTTCGTTTGAAAAAATATTTTATCGCAGTTTCATTTTTGTTGTTGCTTATTTCAAATTAATCGACGACAAGCAGGGTTGATTTCAGTTTCCTAAACTAGATTTTCTCTCTCTTCTTTGACTAGAAAATTGTTAGGCAAAGTAAAGTAACAACTCAAAAGTTGTTCTCGAAACTAGTTTTAGTTCTTAAGTTAAAGTGGAAGCTTTGTAATAATTGTATCATCTAAAGGAAGATCTGACGTGATATTTTTTAAGTCTATTGTACAAATGAACGGTTTTATCAAACGCCTGGAAATACAGTTTAAGTCTATAAATGTTTAAAAAAGTATGTTTCGTACACTAAGTATAATAGTTTAATTACACTACGAAATAATTAATACGAATTTGTGCGATAAATTATAGTAATTTAAAGTTTCTCTGAATTTTTGGAAATTACTATTATCTATGGTACAAATTCGAATCGTATTTTATCTTCGTGTAATTTGAATTAATTCATATTTAAAATACTAAATTTTTCGCAACTTTAAGTCAGATATGAGACGTTATGTTTGTTAGGATATCTTTTATATTTTTTTACTAATTGTTGCTAATATTTGCTAATTTTATTATACCATTACGATAGTTAAAAATAAAGTTAGTTTATTTTAGCTGATGTTTCTTTTTAATTCTAACTAAAGAAACTAGTTTTAAAAAACACTATAAATAATTATAATTAATATAAATTGGTTGTTAAACAAATCAAGCATAAAATCTCACATCTATGAAAACGTTGTACATTATAGAGGCTTAGTATTTGCGCAATATCCTATCTAAAATATAAGTCTAAGTACAAATATCCGTTGTGAAATAGTCGGATATGTAGGAGATAAGTTCACGTCATCGCGATTGACGTTTTTTTCGATTAAACCCTGCCATTCGTCATTAATTTCGGCTCTTCATTTACTCGCAGTTTGACATTACTTGTCGAAATATTATTTTAGATCAACATTTTCAAATGAATAATACAAAAATTATAGTTTAAACAATAAAACAATACTTTTTCCTAATAATTAATTTGAAAATAATGTCTTACAATTTTAAATAAAATACATTAATTACCTAATTAAAAATTTAAATTAAATTGCTTAATGATTAAATTAACAAAATTCAATGTTCATACATAACCATTTTGATATTAAACTAAAATGCACACATTTGATTTAATTTTGCATTTTTCATTTTTCAAAATTGTGTGCATTTTGTTTAATTTACAATAGTTTTTAGTCGAAAGATCGACTTTCTTTCGATTCCATTTTAATGTTTTCTTTTTCCTTTGCTTCTTTTTTTTAATTTCATTCGTTCTTTCTTTGGCATCAAGAAAGACATTGATTTAAAGGGCTGTGCTGCCGATCGTTGACTGTACGCCGGAATCCGAAGTTGGATATCCGACGTACGACTATAGCTACGTGGACGCAGCCAAGCTTATTGACGTTGACTCGGTGACGGCAGCTCGGGGTCTTGCATCGAGTGAATCGTAAAATGGATATTCACAGCAGAACACGCACTTCAAAAACCATGGCACTTCAACATAAAACGCCGGTGGCATTGGAATCAGCGGTGATGTTGATAATTTGTAATAACGATAATCCGCGTTACTGCAAAAATAATCAATATTATTCAAATTCATAATTTATTATTAAAAAAAAGATTTTTCTAATAAAAAACGGCATTATCTTTTTAATAAGATAATGCTATTTATTATCTTTCATTTAATTTCATTTAAAATTTCGACTTTTTCATCAATGTTTAAGATTTAGATGAATTTTCACATTTTTCATGAAATTTCGACTTTTTAAATGAATTTTCAAAATTTTCATGCAATTTCAAGATTTTTATGAATGTTCACATTTTTCATCATTTTTCGAGATTTTGATGAATTTTTATATTTTTCATGATTATTCGAGATTTTCATAGAATTTCACATTTTTCATGCAATTTTGAGATTCTTATTAATTTTCAAAATTTTCATAAAATTTCAACTTTTTCATCAAGTTCTCTATTTTTTGAATTTTCAAATTTTTCATTAATTTTCGATTTTTTCATAAGTTTTCAAAATTTTCATGAAATTTCAAGATTCTTATGAATTTTCACATTTTTCATAATTTTTAAAGATTTTCATAGAATTCCACATTTTTAATGAAATTGTTAAATTTTAATGCATTTTTAACATTTTCTTTTAAAATTTCGATTTTTTAATGAACTATCTCGATTTTCATGAAATTTTGAGATTTTCATGAATATTTAATTTTTTCATGAAATTTCGAGATTTTCATTTATTTTCATACATTTCATGAAAAATTTGAAAATTCATGAAATATATATTTTATATCGTTTAAATCACTTTTTTTAAATAAATAACTATTTTTTGTTTGGTTTTTCAATTTTCTTATCGAACAAAAATTAATTTCTTACTCTCGGTATCGTTCGTCCGATGCTTTTTCCAACAACGGCATCCCCGACAAAAAGAGAATAATAATGGTCGTAAATATTGGCGACGCAATAACAAACCACTCGATTCCCTCAATCACGTTGAGAGATATAATGAAAATACCCCACCACACCACAATCTCGCCAAAATAGTTCGGGTGTCTGGACAGTCTCCACAGACCTAAAAAAAAGTTGTTTTATTAATAATCCAACAAACAAAATACATTTTTATCTTTTTTGATTTATTTATTGCATGATGATAGAAAAACGGGTCTATGCCATTTGATCGTTACATTTTTGCTTTGAACCACATCGTTCGTAATTTTTTTGAGAGTAAATTTTTTAACTAAAGTAACAAAGTAAAGTAACTAGATAAAATCACTAACTAAAGTAACTAACTAGAGTAACTCACTAAAGAAAATTACTAAAGTAACTTACTACAGTAACTTACTACAGTAACTCACTAAAGTAACTGACTAAAGTAACTAGCCAAAGTAACTAACTAAAGTAACTAACTAAAGTAATTAAATAGAGTGACTCACTGGAGTTACTCAATAAAGTAACTAACTAAAGTAATTAACTAGAGTAACTCACTAAAGAAATTTACTAAAGAAATTTACTAAAGTAACTCACTAGAGTAACTGGCCTTAAGTAATTCACTAAAGTAACGTACCTAAATAACTCACTGGAGTTACTTAATACAGTAATTTACTAAAGTAACTTATTAGAATAACGAACTAAATTAACTAACTAAAGTAACTTAGTAGAGTTACTCACTAGAGTTACTTCCTTAAGTTATTCTCTAAAGTAACTTACCTAAATAACTCACTGGAGTTACTCAATACAGTAATTTACTAAAGTAACTTATTAGAATAACGAACTAAAGTAACTAACTGAAGTAACTTAGTAGATTTACTCACTAGAGTAACTTCTTTAAGTAATCCTCTAAAGTAACTTACTTAAATAACTCACGAAAGTTACGCAATACAGTAATTTACTAAAGTAAATTATTAGAATAACGAACTAAAGTAACTAACTAAAGTAACTTAGTAGAGTTACTCACTAGAGTAACTTCCTTAAGTAATTCTCTAAAGTAACTTACTTAAATAACTCACGAGAATTACGCAATACAGTAATTTACTAAAGTAACTTATTAGAATAATGAACTAAAGTAACTAACTAAAGTAACTTAGTAGTGTTACTCACTAGAGTAAATTACTTACGTAATTCACTAGAGTAACTTACTTAAGTAATTCATTAAAGTAACTTACTTAAAAGACTCGTTAAAGTAATATACTAAAGTAACTAACTAAAGTATCTAACTAGAGTAATTCACTAAAGAAATTTATTACAGTAATTTACCGGAGTAACTTACTTAAATAATTCACTAAAATAACTAACTTAAATAACTCATTGGGGTTACTCAATACAGTAATTTAGTCAAGTATCTTACTAGAGTAACGAACTAAATAACTAATTGAAGTAACTTAGCAAAATAATTTAGTATAGTACTTCACTAGAATAAAATAACTAGCTAACGTAACGAAGTACTAATGTGAGTGACTAAAGTAATTTACTTAAATGACTCGCTAAAGTAACTAATGAACTAAAGTAACTAACTACAGTTTCTAACTAAAGAAATTCACCAAAGAAATGTACTAAAATAATTTACTATATAATTTAAATTTAAATTTAAATATAATAGTAACTCCCTAGAGTAACTTATTTAAATAATTCACTTAAATAACTAACTAACCTAACGAACGAAAGTAACTAACTAAAGTAATTAAATAGAGTAACTCACTGGAGTTACTCAATACAGTAATTTACTAAAGTAACTTATTAGAATAACAAACTAAAGTAACTAGCTAAATTAACTTAGTACAGTAATTTACTAGAATAATATAACTGGCTAACACAACGAAGTACTAATTTGAGTGACTAAAGTAACTCACTAAAGTAACTAACTAACCTAACGAACTAAAGTAACTTAGTAGAGTAACTCACTAGAGTAACTCACTAAAGTAACTTACTTAAGTAATTCATTAAAGTAACTTACTTAAATGACTTGAATAACTCACTAAAGTAACTATAACTAGAGTAATTCATTAAATAAATTTATTACATTAATTTATCAGAATAACTTACATAAATAATTCACTAAAATAACTAACTTAAATAACTCATTGGAGTTACTCAATACAGTAATTTACTCAAGTATCTTACTAGAGTAACGAATTAAATAACTAACTGATGTAACTTAGCAAAATAATTTAGTAAAGTACTTCATCAGAATAAAATAACTACCTATAACGTAACGAAGTACTAATGTGAGTGACTAAAGTAATTTACTTAAGTTACTCGCTAAAGTAATTCACTAAAGTAACTAAATAACCTAATGAACTAAAGTAACTAACTATAGTAACTAACTAAACTAACTAATTAAATTAACTAACTAAATTTACTGATCAATCAAATTATTCATCAATTAATTTTTTTAACTTTTATCAAACTAACATAAATCGTATCAAAATATTCTGCAATCACACATTGCAGAGCATTTGCATGTTTTGGTATGCAAACATTTGCATTAATCAAATATTTTTACAGACAAAAAAATTACGATCAAAAATGTTTACGAACAAAATATTACAAACAAATTGAGGATTCTTAAAAATACATATAAAAATAATAACAAAAAAAATGATCAATATTTTAACACTACTTTACACGTGACCTAAATTTATTTGATGCCAATTGGGAGAGTAAAATATATAAGCATTTTTACTAAAAGGTTTTTTAGTTCTGACTTTTTTATATTTCAATTCAATTTATTATCCAAATATTTAAAAATAAATAGAAAAATATGAATTTGATTTAATTTTATTAAATTGACAAATAAAAAGTGACTTTCTTTTTTGTCAAACAAATTAAAGTAACATTTTAGAAATTGACTTTCTTTTTTGGAGCAAAAAAAGCAAAGTGCGAAAAATAAGGAAAATGATTTGACGCAATTGTAAAGTTATAACATTGTTCATTGTGATCATTTGTGGCGAGGCATTTTCTCACCATCATTGCACCACTTTCCATTGTTCACAGGATCCTGTTTAAATGCGAATTTCTGCAGATCGGCGTAGGTCTCGGCCAGAAGACCGACGACGAAGAGTCCGGTGCCAGCGCTGTCGAGGGTCGTCATTGTTTTTGGCGCGGGTGGAATTTTGTGCCGCGGCGAGTTAATTATTATTACTGGAAGACTCACTACGTATACCCAAACGGCCTAAAAATGAAAAAAAAAATTATTTAAAATTAAAAATGTAAATAAAAAATTTTTAATTTTAAAATAAAAAAAAAAATTCAATTTCAAAAATAATACAATTAAAATTTTAAAATACCAATTTCAAAAATTAAAAAAACTTTAATCTAATTACATTTTAAATTTAATTAAATTTAAATTTAATTAAAATTTAAAATACAAAATGTAAGAAAACAACATCTTTTTTTAATTTAAAATTCAATATAATTCATAATTTAATATAAAAAGAACAAATTTTAATATAAAAGATACTAAATTTAGATATACAAATATTAATTTTCAACGTTAATTAAATTTTAACATATTTCATAATAAAAATTAAAAAACAGAATAAAATCGTTTTATTTTTTTTTTAAATAAACTAAACCAAATTGAATAAGAAGTTACAAAAATTTTTTAATGACAAGAAAATTTGCACCTGAAATGTCCAAAAGACGGCAAATCTTATAACATTACTCCTTCGATCATCAAACCGTTTGTCGCGGCCAATTTTGATTATTCTGTAGAGAAGATAACCCGATAGTCGGACGCCCCAGAGACAGACGTATATCGTCACCATGAGTTGTCGGCTGTCATAAGTCTGTGAAAATATCAAAAGAAAAGACAAACAATGCTGTGAGAAAATGTACTTTTTCGACATATATTACTTGTGAAATGTTATGTAAGTTAAGTTATATACAAGACGAAATAATACTTTATTTTCACACATATAGATGTGATTATTGAATTTCACTGGTTCATGAATGTATTTTGTTCGTCTTAATATATATATATATATTCTATATATGTGTAGTGCCAAATGGGCCTATATATAAAACATTTCTACGTGTTTTATATGTAGTTTAATTTTATATAAAGTTTAATTAATATAATAATTTATTAATTAATATAATTTAATTAGTGCTTCAAAATTAATCGATTTATCTATTAATTGGAATTTCATTTAACCGATTCAATAAATCGAATTTAATTAATTTCAATTAATTATAAATAAAAAAGTAATAAAACCAAAATAAAAAACAAATAATAAAAAACAAAAATTTAATTAATAAGTTATTAATATAATTAATAAAAAAATAATAAAACTAAAAAAAAACAAAAAAAAATTAAAATTATTTAGTTAATAAATTATTAATATAATAATAATAATTATTATTATATTAACTTAACTAATATAATAATAAAATTTTAAAAAATGACTTAAAAGCATCTAATTAAAATTTAATTAAAAAGATTATTTAATAAATTAAAAAATATAACACATTTCTTTTTTTTTATTTTTTTTTTGTTTGTGAAATGGAATAATAAAATATACCTTGCCGACTTGTCCGAGAAAGAAGGTAAGCAGTGCGAGAATGATAAAATTCGTACCGCCCGCGAAGTCCGTGAGCTTGTCGAGCTGAAAAGTGGCGGCAATCGTGAAGAAAATCAATTGCATTCCCACGGTCACTATTGCGCTCACAGCCAGATGATCCACGTCCAAAATGTCAACCGCCATTGTCTCGAGATCTTGTTTTTGGATTCTTTTTTCAAATGTTTATCCTAAAAAATAAAATAATTAAGATAAATTGTTTAATTTCATCATTTCATTATTTTCGACATTTCAACCTTTTTTTTTATTTATAATATTTAGAAATTGTAATGAAATTTTAATTTTTAATAATAATTGTATTAAAAATTAAATTTGTAATAAAAAAATTAGAAAATACAATAAAAATTTAAGTTGTAATAAAAAAGTTTTAAAAATGAAATTGAGAATGAAAAAAATTGCAGAATTTTTTTTTATTTTCAATTTCGTATTATATTTAAATTTATTTAATTATTTAAATTAATTATAATTATAATTAATTATAATTTTAATTAATACAAAAAAATTTTTTAAAAATTAAAATTTATTTAAATTAATATATTTAAATTTAAATTTTGAAAAATTAAACATTTAATTTTCAAAAAATCTTATAATTTTTAACTTTAAAAATAAATATAAATTAAAAAAATAAATCTTTTAAATAAATTTTTTTAAATATTTAATTTTCAAAATGCTTGAAATGTTTCATTTTGAAATCTAAAATTTAAAATTGAAATTCTTTATAATTTAAAATTATTTAACTTAAATTTTAACAAACTTAAAAATTATTAAATACTCGATTTCCAAAAGTTCAAATTCCACAAAATGTTTAAATTACATTCATATATTTCAAAATCTGCATACAATTTGAAAAAAACATAAAAACATGAATTTGTCTGCCATAATAGATGCGCGCGCATCTGCACTGTTTCAAACATGATACTATCGCGGGAAATTTGAAATCGTCTTCTTTGAAATACAAATTACTTTCAATATAATTTTCTCATTAAAATAAATAAATAAATAGCATAAAATTTTAACTAAACAAATAGTTATAAACAATTCCAAAATAAAAATCATTCCCAATATAATATTTTATATTAATCTATATACTCATATAAAAAAAAACTCTCTCAAGTTTGCAAAGATCATACTTCTTTGCAATCCTATTTATAATACACCCATTATGATAAAATTAGCCCGGCTTATCCTTACCGGCGCTCATTATTTATAGCTGTGGGCGTCGAGAGTTTCATTCTCTGAATGAAACACTTTTTTTGACCAACGAAAATAATTGAAATAATTAAACCAAAATTAAAATTCAACAATCAAATAAATTCAACGCATAAATTTTACATTGATTTTGCACTTTCGATACTTGGCAATAATTCAAGTTTAATTGTACTGAACACATCAATTTTATGACATAATTTCACTTAGTATTACAATTTCCAAAAAAAAAAAAAAAAAATTTAAATAAAAAAAAAAAAAAAAAAATAAAAAAAATTATTTTTAATAAACCAATAATGTTTTAAA
>JABFPJ010004346.1:0-14017 GCA_022817425.1 Gryon sp. ZL-2020 | reverse complement strand
TTAAGAAAATCAAGATCATACTTTAAATATTCTTATAAAAAAAACCAACTGAATTCATGTTTATATATATATATTCATATTAAATTTATATATTATTGTTTAAAAAACCAACATTAAATAAAATAAACAATTTGTAAATAAACAATCTTGTTGATTGTTAATGTGTGATTATTTTCAGATTTTCAATCAACATTATTTGAATATTTAATATTAATTTATAGAAACATTTTTTTAATTTTGTAAAATTATTTACATGAAATGTAAATAATTAATATTATATATATAAAGAAATTATAATAAACTTACATAATAAGTTATCATTAAAGGCATTATTTAATTGATCAGGTGATAGCCATCGCATAAGAGCACCATAACATCCTGCAACAGCGCCTCGCGTTACATCTTCAGAATGACCCAACATTCCACTTAAAGTGTTAAAAACTTGTTTTTTCATTGGTTCGGTCATTTTATCACCAGCAGGTGTTAAGACGCCACGCAAAGCTTGCAGCATTGTTTCCCTGCAAAAATTATTTTAAATAATATATGTAAGAAAAAAGACTTTGTTGATCTTAAAAACAGTCAATTCTCATATCAATAGCAGGCACATCTCCCCAATACTCCGTGGCTACAAAGTGGGGAGAAACTCCATGCTATTGGTGCGGCATTGAAACCATGATATACCGATGTAATTACTTAAAAACTAATGTTTGTTTTTCATCATAAAATATACCTTATAGCTGGATCGTCTGCTGTTTTTATTCCCGTGTGTAATTCAGCAAATAACGGATCTGCGCGAGTATGAATAACGATGAGATTGCTTAATGCATAGGCAGCTTTTAATCTGACTTGTCGATTACTATCATTTAAAGCTTTTAAAAATGTTGTTTGTAATTGAGGTAGAAATTGTTTTAGCATTGTGCCAACCTGAGAACATTAATATTTGATTATATTATCGTTTATTTTAACAAACATATATTTATATATATATATATATATATATATAGTTATATATATTTTTAAAATAATTAACTTTTTCTTTACCTTTCCTAACAATATTGCTAATGTTTCAAGCACAGCAGCTTTGACATTCCAGTTGAACCGATCGCCAAGAATACGAATAAGGGGGCCAGTGATGTGAACAACACTAGGTTGTAAAGCCGTAGCGCTCGTCAGACGAATCACTTCGCCGAGACCTTGTGCTGCTTGTTCTTTTACTTCCGGCAAGCCATTTAATATAGCTTCTCTGAATATCGGTAAAATCGGTGTAATTCCTTTTGGCAGGCAAAATCCAGGCAACAAATCTTGGCCTTTTAAATCTGATACTGCAAAGCGCACTGCTTGACGAATATCTGATACGTGTGCAATTTGTTGAGCCGGTTGAAGTGTCTGTAATTATGTTGATTAAATAATTATATTAATTTACATAAATTATTCCATTTTTATTAATTCTAATTTATTATATATATTATATTTATTATATATTAAAAATGAAAACTAACTTTGGTAACAGCAGAAAGAGCTTCCCAACTCATTTGTAAAACTTCCTTATCATCATCCGTAAATAAGTGTATTAAACCTCGTAAAAGTTGTGGTACATATTGACTGTAATCAGCTTTAGTATCTCGACAGAAAGCACATAACAAGGTGGCAGCACTGCGACGTCGCGACGGGTCTTCCGAGCGAGTTGCCTCCATCAATTGGTCCATTACAATACGCACTCCAGCTTCATCGGTTATTGACAGAATGACAGTTTGACAGTACTCCAATTCTTGGGCTTCCTCGGGTGTTTCTTGAGCACTCGAAAGAGCCGTCAACAACGATGGCAATATCTTATGAAGGAAACGAGTTAAAGCCTCGCCTGCAACACTCGCTAAAATGGACAAGGCCTTTGTATTGACTGGCGGTGTTGTTAATTGTGGAACTAAGTAAGGCAATACAACGCGCGATTTGATTGCCATCACTTGTCGAAGACCATCAAGCGTATTCTCAGACTCAGCAGGATCAGGAGAATTTAACTGTTGTAACATGGCTGGTAAAATGTCATCCAAAGCACGCACACCAACGGTCGAATGAAGACTGTCGAAAGTTCTCGCTGCGGCTCGTCGAACTTCTGGTAAAGGATCGCACAATGCTTTTCTAAAATATAATAAAAATCAATCATTATGTATTATTCTAATAATTCAAAAGAATGAATATAAATATTATTGACGTTTTATTACCTAACAGTAGGAACGAGACTGTTAACAAAAGTAAGCACCATATCTTTGCTAGTACTAGCCATAATTTCTGACAATCCAATACAGACGCCCTGTCTTTGATCTGGCTGTTCACTTTGAAGTCCCCTTTCTAAGATGGGTATAATTTCTGGCAACACGCGTTCTCCCAGTTTTCGAACTAAATCACCGAGTGTTCGCGCGGCAACTTGTCGCTTATCAAAACTCGTACTTGCCAAACAACCAAGCAGAAGTCCAAACAGCGTTGGCAAAATTTCTCTCAAAGTTCTCGGAGTATTCGTGACAACAACCTTCCACACATGAAGTGCCGCTTGTCGTACCATTAGAGCAACGTCCGATCGACCCATATACAATCCTGCCAAAACTCGGTTTCTTCTTTCAGCTCCCAATGCCCGAATGATAGCAAAATGCGATTGTTCTGTTCCAAAGTTGTCATCCTCGCTGGCAGTTTCTGTTGACATTTTACCCGAAACACCAGAAATTCTGTACAATAAGTCTCCCAGTAGCTGAACAGAAGAATAACGAATTCTCCAATTATCATCAAATAACCCTTTCTCCAATTCCGGTAATAGTAACATAATTGCTGAATCTGCGTAAAGTGTAACTATCCTTTGGCCGGCTCTTAAAGCAGTTTCACGAACATATTCATTCTCGTCTGCCAGAGCTTTTAAGATGGGATTAATAATTTGACCAATATATGGCGTGAACTCGGTTGTGAAAGCACTTGGCATGTAAATGAACATCATAATATAACCATCTTTAACATGCGGCGCAATGTCTACACGTTCTGCCGTACTGATTATTTCCGGCATCAGTTTATGGAGCTTCTCCACTCCCAGACCACGAACAACTTCCGACAAACCTTGAGCAGCACCGGATCTATCCACACTACTTGTTTCCGAGGTCAAAGTTTGCATCAACCAAGGCAAAAGATCTTCGAAACTAGACTCTCCCATGCCGCGAACCATCGCTCCCAAAGCCCTTGCAGAAACGCTACGAACTTCCGGTACAGGATCCAGCAAGCTGGTTTTCAAACCCGGTATGATTGTTGGCAAATAAGGAGTTAAGTCCTTTTGATCTGTCAAAGAATACATGTTGCCAATAATTTGCGCTGCCATTTTACGCGTTTCCGTCGAACGATCCATGAAAGCTCGTTGAACGACAGGCATTATCAGAGCCAGGGATGGTGCGTCGATAAAGTGAACAAATTGAGTGTCTAACAAAGTTTGTAAGCATGTGGCCGTCTTGCGCGATGGATCTTGTAAAGCTTTCAGTAAAACGGGTACGATTGCCTGAATTTCTGGATTTCGAATGACACTTCCAATTACTTTTAGAGCTTCGGCTCCTGCCTCTTGTACTTTGGTGTGTGAGTCGCTTAAGATTTCAATCAATTTGGGCACGATACTTGGTAAACAACTACTGAGTTGTTTCGGTGCACAGTATGCCATGGCACCTAATAGCTCCACCGAACCTACAAAGACACAATAAAATGTTAAACAAAGAATTACACAGTCACAGTTAGAAATAGTATATTGTGCAACAAGGGAGGAACATGTATGCTGTATGTGTGCATTTCGTTACAAGTGCACACATACAGCATACGCGCTTGTGCGCGCGCACACACACACACATACTCATTCGAGCGTAATGGTGCTTTTAGGATGTTTTGTTGAATTAAACCTTATTTTAATAAATATATAATTTGAATTTTGCATGCACATATGCATATACATACACACACATTCACAAATATGTGTTTTCAATTCTTATTGTTTATTTTACAAAACAGGGAGGGAAAGTCGATTTTCCTCCCGCAAAACAGGGAGGAAAGTAGCATTGAAAGTGCACGTGTAACGAAAAATAAATTACTTACCAGTTTTCGTTCTCCAAGAATCCTCTTGCAATGCAGCAAGTAAACTCGGTAGAACCAGCTTAACTCCGTGAGCTGATAATTTACTCATCACAACCTTTGCTGTATCGTCAGTAGCCGCTCTAACATATTGACTGGAATCTCCAAAGCACAAAAGTAAGTGCGGCAATACATGAACGATGTACGGCTCAAACAATCGTCCCAACATTGTGCACAACATTTCGAACGCAAACAAAGCGCCTTCTCGATGTCGATAATTTTTCTTGTCCTGAATTGCATTTGTCAAGGTCGTCATGATATCCAATTGCTTGAGTGCCAGAATACCCATTCCTTTGATCAATCCGGCCAATCCATAAGCCGCGCCTTTTCTTTCACCGTATTTGTCCGATTTGAGCAACTGATTCATAAGACTCTGTACAATTCTTGGCGCGTCTTCCTTGATCGAAGGCACGAGATGTGGTAAACAATTAGCCACAGCTTCCTGGACTTGTTGCGAGGGAGTCGATAACGCGGCTATCAGTCTTTCAACAATTGGCTTGATTCGCGGATCATCTTTGTCTAAATGCCTGGCAAGTGAACCCATCAATATCACGACAGACTGTTTAATTGAATCAAAACTACCGATTTTTGGTGCCTTATCCATGAAGTTTTCGAAAATCGGCAACATCGAAGTGATGTTTGCTTTTCCATGAAGATCAACCGTTGCAACCGCAGCGTTTAACATTTCAGTTCGAACGGACTGATTTCTGTCGCCCAAACCACTGGCTACGAAAAATTGAACTAATAAATTAACCGTGTTTGGAGTGAGTAGTGGCGCCATTTGTACAAACGCCAATGCCACTCCACGACGAGGTCCCCAAGTGTCTATTGGCTGTTCAACGACACGACCAAAGTCATTGATTTTTGGGGGAATCATTGCAAGTTTATCTTTGTAAAGATCCAATAACTGTTGCAAAATTTCCGGCATCAATTTTGGCGCTTTAGTCAACAGTTCTGCTAAAGCACAAGCTGCCGCTTGTTGTACAGCTTCCACTGGATGTGCAATATCTGTGATCAATTCGTCACAAAGTGTATTTGGATTAGCAGTTAAACCCGCAATTTCCCACAATTCATTCGCCAGTTGTTTATTTTCCTCACAAACATCAAACTTGGCGATCCAAATTCGCTTTGTCAAACGCTGATAAAGATTGTCGCTGATTTTTTGAACTCGATCTTCGGAATCGACGTACGTTGAAAATGATTTATAAACAACAGTGAGACCTCGCAAAGCAGCGTCTCTCACAGCAGGCAAACTATTCTGCAAAGCTCCGATCAGTGACTCTAATGCTTCATTCGAGGACATCTCCACACTGTCCGTGGCGCTCTCAGCATGCGCAACATCTAACAACGTGGCGGCTGCGTGTACTTGAGATCGACCAGTGGTACTGCTCATAAGTTCTATGAGTAAATCAAACATTTGTTTTCGGGGTAGGAACATGGGATGACGCGGATCTTTAACATTATTGATATTTTCAGGACGTTGTTTAGCGTGGTCTTGAATGATTTGCAGGCCTTGAGTAATCATAGCCTCGTCTTTACATGTGAGCAGAGTATTTTTGATGAATGGAAAAATGTAACAAAATGCCGGAGCTGTGAGCAATTGTTTCTGTTGAACCGTGCGACTGTGAAGTTGTGTTAGAGTACGTTTCACAGCATCTTGTAGGTCTTCTTCTTCCCAGGCTGGATCTAAATCGCACTGTGGTTTTAATTGTCGCATTGTCACGTGAGCTACTAAACTATTCAAGACATTGTCATTGCAAATGTTAATGAATTTTCCAAGTTTTACGTACAATTCTGACATAACTGGCGCAGCCAATGGTGACTCTAAGTTCTTCAAAATGATAACTACAAGATCTCGGAAGTATAACGCTAGTACAGAACTATCGCCACGAGCCAAGGCATTTATCATTGAAACTGCATCTTTGATATTCCAGCTCAAAGCCGTCAGTCTTTGACGAATTGCATTTTCCTTTGCAAATTGCGCCTTCAAAGCTTCCTCCTGCTTAGGTGTTAATTTTGGTTGCTTAATTTTACCTTCCTTCTTGCGCTTTTCATACAATTCACGTCTCAGTTGTAATTCTTCTTGCTGCTCTTTGAACGAATAAGCTTTGCTTTCACGCTTCATGTTCATCGTATTCATAATATCATCCTCCTCATTTCCTGGAAGAACACTTTTGTCGTACAATTCACCCTCTGGCGTAAGATAAGTGAAGTATTCATCTTTCGTAACTTTGAGAATTTCAATATCATCGAGTTTATCCATGATGATTGGTGTAAGTGCAACGTGAATGCAGGAACTTATGCTCGCAAGACTAACAACGGCATTCTCATATCTTGGTACAGATTTATAATTCTGTAAAAATATTTCATTCACTTTATTATTCGTTTCACTATACCATTCTTTTGCATCTATAGCCAAGATCTTAAGAATTTTGAACCATAATTTCGGCGAAACTTTGTAGATGGCAGGATCGTGCGCTGGTAACAAAGTGTCCATTGGTAGACGTAATTTGTGGTCAATATACAAAAAGTTACCAGAACAAATGGCCAATAAGCCATCAACTAAGGATTTACTGGTTGGTTCTCGAACTGCCGATTCATCTTTTACATCCTTCTCGCCACTTTCTTTGATCTTTCCCGTATCCAACAATTTTCCGAATTCCAACAACAACGATTCAACTAAATCATAGTTTTTCAAACCAGAAAGAATGTTTTTTAATACTGCAATACAACGTCGTCTGGCAGATGACTTTGGCGCTACAATACAAGTTATGATTGCACGACAAATGCCAGCTTTCACTTTTTCATTGAGCCTATCAGAAAATTCGCATAGTAAAAGTAAACGTTCACAAACTAGCATGATATAATACAACGTGTCATCGCTGCATGTTGTGAGAAATTTTTCCGAAAAAAACACTTGATCGTCGATAACATTCCACAGAACATTTTGTTTATCATTCTCGATGTTGCCTTCGGACACAGATTTCAACAATAAATGAGCCGCCATCAAACCCTCCGTCACAGATGGTATTTGTGTACTCTGTTGTTGTGCTCGTGTTATGGCTTGTACTAACAGCGGAGTCACAACTGCAGTATGATCTTTTAATGCATGAGTGAAACATAATAATAGTTTCATATAAGCCGATCGAACACCTGGTGTCCAGTTTTTCGATGCCATACCAAATTTAAAGGTTTCAATCACGAGACTAATAACTGGCGATTTTGCTGGTAAATTGGTTATCAATTTTGGAACACTGGTTACAAATTTGTCACACCAAAGTGTCATCATTTCGACTGCGTGGATTAAGGTTTTCTCGTGTACTTCTGACTTCAAAACGTCGGCAAAGTGTCCACAAGCGGCTAGCACCAGTGGCGGCAAACTGTCGCCAGATACTTGATTGTAACTGAGATTACCAGCACCTTGTAAAACCGAAACCTTGTGAGTGGCAACTGTAAGTTTGCCTTCGAAGCCATTGAAAATGGAAAAAACTGAAGACACAAGCTTTGACATGGCATCGCTGCTGGAACATTGACTCGCCAAACAACGGCATGCTTCGGCTGCTTCATCGCGAACTGAATCTTCTTTAGAGTGCAAATTTGCGAACAGTCCTTTGCTAATGTCTTGACTATATTCACTCAAATCAATACTGAGTTTCGACAGAATACAACCCACGGATTCGATGATGATTTCAGGATTTCTTAACATGGCTTTCTGAATTGCAGGAAGAAATATTGTTTTAAAGTCTTCATGAGTTACTTTATGGAGAAGCGGTTCTGCACTGTTGACAATATATAAATCCGGCTTATTTTTACAACTGACGCAAATTTTTATAAAGTTGTTTAACATTTCAGACTGCAACAAAAATAATTAATTTTATTATTATTGTTATTATATAATTAACTTGAATTATCCAAGTAACACAAAAAAATCTCTGCTATCATTTACCTTTAATTTTTCTACTAATTCTTCTTTTTTAGCAGAAACCAAGTGCTTTATAAGCAAACTAGCGAGTACAATCACACCTGGGTCTACTTCTAAATTAGAAAAGATTTGAATGTATGTTTCTTCAATGTCATTTCCAAATGATTGCCATTGGTGTTTCATAAGATTATAAACTTTGACCGACAATTTATTATCCTTCGAAGCTAAAGCTGATGCACTTAACATGGATTGAGCTTTGATTATCTGGGACAATTCGGTTTTCCATTCTACAATCTTTTCTTTATTAAAGCCATGTAAAATAACTAATGTGCTCCACTTCAGCACCAAAAAAGAGGTGCATGAAGTGCTGTATCTGTAAAATAAACAATCATGTTAACTCAGTAAGAATTATATTTCATGTAAGTATACAAAATCGAGATTTAGTTTTGCATACTTACGTTGGTACTACATTTTTATGCCAAACTGCTTGCTCTGTTATGACATTTGCTAAATATTTGACACTTGCTTCTGTTTGCTTTTTAAGTAATGCAACAATCAAATTTCTGACGTATGACTTTGATTCCGAATCTCGATATCTAGGTATGGTAGAGGGAATAATTTTACATATTCCTCCCACAATTTTTTCATTGATTCCTGTGACAAAAAATAAATCATATGAATAATATTTATTCATTTCAATTCTTAAAACTAATCACAAATTTCATTTATTACAGTAGTATTGAACTTTTTATATAATTAAATAGATTACTTAATAATTACAAAGTATTATATATTATATATTAATTCTATAAAATCCATTCTCAATTAAATAATTATTTTTATTCACATTTTTTCTACTTTCATAAGTAGTAGTCATTTTAGATCTACATAGTCTATTGAAAAAGAGGAAATTTCTTTATTAGATGAATGTACGCAGCATTATAACACAAGTCAACAAAACTATTTATTCAATTAATTTTTTGTTCATCTATACATTTTAATGTATATATATAAAGCGTAACATTTAAAGTTTAGATGAAACGACATAACCTCAAAACATTATTTTAAAAAAGTCACTAAAAAATATATTTATATTTTTTATAAATTAATATTATTTTTAAAAAACCGCTTTTTATGTATTAAAGTTGTTGTCGTTATAAATTATGTATATATTACTTTTACTTTCTTTATAAATAATGAACATACTATTACTTATTGAATAAATAATATTAAATATTCATATGAAATGTTTATTTTTTTAAATATTATCCTTAAGATACAGCAAAAAATAAAAAATTCCAAATTTGTTGACTATTGCAAAATTGAGTTTACATAAAATTTAACGTTAGTTTAACTAAACTAACTAGAATCAATATACCTGTTGATACAATAAACATTATTATTATTATTAAAAATAAAAAACGCTCATAATAAATTATTTCAAACAAAAGAATCATTTATTATATTTAAAAGAATGTAACAACTTCTTTTCTTTAAATATGAACATCCAAATTAAGTAATTCATAAAATATGTAAATTATTAAATGTACACATATATACTTTTTATCATTTCACAAAATACATTATTCAAATAAAATTAATTGAAACCAAATTTCTTAGTAAATTTATTATTATCCATTTCATTAGTGGAAAGTTCATATATCATTCAACAATTTCGCAACTTTTTTAAATCCGTCTGCCGATGTCAAAAATCAACATTATCAGCGAAGGTAATACAATATTGTATACTTTTATATATAAAGTTGTATATAAAAATCGAACACTAGTTAATTATGGTTATGCAAAATCTTACACCGCCGGTTCTCTTATATAAATTTCAATCAAGTCTATCTCGTGTTCCGGAGAAAAAATCGGTTTATTACTAACAGGCTTACCTGGATTTGACAATATTTCGATGACATTGTTTATGATATTTCGACGTTCAACCTTGCTCGAGGTTTGAATTCGAATTGGCAGATCCTTTAAAGCTTTTGCTAGCTGCAACAGAATCAACGAATAGTCATTATTATTGCAATAATAAATAATCTTTGTTTCGCCCACCACGTGACAAACTCACCTCACTATCCGCCATATTTCGTATGTGCAAACCGGGCACACTTGAAACCCTGGAAATTGATGATGAGGGGGTGGCTCTGTAAGGCGGCGCTAATGTCGCGCGCAATAATTCACATTGTTAAGTTAAACTCACTTGTTTTACATTTTTCTTATACAAAAATACATTACATTTTTGTTTCAAAACGAAATACAATTATTTGTAATTTATTTAATGTATAAAATTTAATTTTCCAGTGCTTTTAGGAAAAAAGAAGGAATTCGAAGTTGACGAGATCAGTGTATATGACTGAATGAACACGGCTCGTAACGTATGATTGGTTGAAACGAAGCAGCGCGTAAAGTGACGTTTTTTTGAAAAATTTCGTACCAAATATTTATAGCGTGTAATGAATATTTCATTTCTTTAAACATGAAAACATGTGAACACTTGAATTATTAAGGCATATTAATGATTTCACATATATGAGTATATTATTAATAACAATGATAAATGTTTCATAATTCTCGAATTTGTTGAAGATGAAAAGATATAATAGAAAAAAATATTTTCCTCAAATTATACGGTAATCAAAAATTAAAAACACAGTAATATGACATCAATGAAATTTAGTTTAATGTAGAAATAGTTATGAAATTATACAAGAATGCAGACTAATTTTTACAGTGTTATAAATATCAGTATTTAATATCAATCCGCCATCCAAGTATCTTTGAAATTCGCATTAATCAGTGGATAAAATGTAATTACTCATGTAAATAAAAAATCAAATTAATATTTACATTTTATAATAAACTTGAAAGTTAAAAAACAATAATTTGTCATTTGCAAAGATGTATTTTTTAAATTTAATTTTGAAATTGTGTTTCCACTGAGAACTTATAACTTTTGCCATCATTTAGACTCTTTTTGAGCGATGCAAGCGTTAAAAGTTTGGCGTATAACAATAATGCATCGTTTGTATGCTCACTTTTAATTTAATTGTATACACTTTTATTCTATATCCATTATGAGAAGCGTTATGAGAATATTGAAGAATATTACTTAATTCCGATGTTGATATTTGAAATGTATTGTTTCTGTGAAGTAATATCCTTTGTTTCCGAACAAAATTATTGTTTTCATTATTAGAACTTTCTATTGTATATGTGATATCAGCGAACAGTTGTCCAAAAATTGTCTTTGTCGTGAGAGTTAAATATAAATTAGAATCAACGGTCGATATTTCATAACTGAAAGTCCACGTAGAATTAAGGAATTGAGATGTTATTGGTATTTCTTTCTTTACACTTTGCAAGCTTCCTGGAGTACCAGTTTGAGATTGAAGTTGAAGCTCAAACTGTTCGGTAAAGACATTTTTTTTAGCTGAAACAAGAAAAATAGAATATTATTTAATGTATGAATAAATGTGATAGTAAATGTAATAAAAGTATTTAAATATGCCACAAACCCTATTAACTGTTCATACTAAAAATAGTAATCCCAGCAAACGAAAAGCAATTTGGAGTTCGATATTGAAATTATACATTGGACAAAAACACAGTTTGAACGCCTTTGTTGAATTGTAAAAAATATAATGTAATAGTATAGCTAATAAGAAATGAGCTTTATTCCGAAAATAAATTTTACATTAATTGCATTAAATTGTTGATTAAATTGTTTTTAATTGTTACTATGAACGATGTAAAATTAAATTGAACTTTTATAATTGATATAATTGAATTGGATTTTATTTCTAATAAAAATCTAATTTTGTATTGGTCGATATATAATTATATTTAATAAAATAAAAAAAATGCCTTCTAAATTGGGAATTGGACAAAAATACTGAAAGTCAAATGATTTAAATTGATTCAAACGAATTTTGGTTTGTTGATCTATTTTGTTGTAATTTTTTAATTATATATAAATATATATTACACTTGACTTCCTCTTATTGTAAATCCTAATATTGGAAATCTGTTCCGATAATGCAACGGATGGAGTGTAAAAAAATTTGGCGCGAAATTCAAAGTAATGGATTTAATAATGTTTGTTTCAGATAATTATTATTATACTAATTTTTAACTTCTTTAATATCTTGTATAAAATTTAATAAATAAAATAAGTTAATAAAAATACATTTAATTTTATTTACTTACTTAGACTAATTTCATGAAAATGCTGAAAGATTACTTTCACTGCTACTTTGTCTTGATGAATTAATTTGTAATCGGGCAAATTCTGAATATTAGGAAAATTTTCGACAATAAATCTCGCAGTCTCGCATGTTAATAAAATGCTATTATGTTTAACTGCAGTCAATAAAGACATAATTACATTTTCAGTCGTGATCTTCGTGGACAAATATATTTCGCATATTGATTTCAATTCTTTGTCGCAATATTTGTCAGCAACGACAAATAATTCAAGATTTATATATGTTTCATCAGTTTTGCCAAAATATAAGTATTCAAGAAAATGATTAAATGTTTCGAAAGAAACGTCAAAAATATGAATAGAATCAGTTTTCGCATTATCAAACATTTCTGCAAAAACCTCATTTCTAGCCGATAAAATAAATTTATGGGCTTTCAGAATTTGTTTCTTATCATCTTCTATGATAATTACATCAAAATCAGCAAATTTTTTCGACAAATATAACTCATTCAGGTTTTCTTTTAGTTTAGATTGCATTTCTGCAAGAATACCTGAAAATAATGTATTATGTAATAAATTAAATATATTACTCTACTTATATATAAACTTCGTATATAGTATTAATATATATTTTCCAAGATGCGCATGAAAAGTGGCCTAGTTCTCAACTGTTTTCGGTGGGAAAAGTAATCTATTTCCTCCATGTGTGGGAAAAGAGGTTAACTTTTTCCACTGAAAACACGTTGAGAAAACAGGCCACTTTTCATGTTCTTATTGGAAAATAACACTAGTTGTACAATATACTAATATACTCACTTTTTAGTTCAACATTCATTATTCGTTTCTTTTTCAAATGTTTACACTACACAAAACAATAATATAATTTGTCATAAATTTAAACCACTTGTTATTGAGTTTAGTCACCCAAAGCAACCTGAAGAGATACTATAAAAATATTTGTGTTAATATACTATTGTGTGAATACATTTGTTTTTCACAACAAAGTGCCTACACAGGGGAAAAAACTAGTGAATCAGTAGTATTTCAAGACTGAAATCACGTTATAAGGACACACTAAAAACCAATCATATAAACGTATGAAACAGACAAAGGCAAATCCTTGTTTGTTTTTTTGTTTTGTTTATTTGTTTATCTCCTTGATTTGAACGTTTAGTGTCTTTTTTTAGGTTAACAGTATTGAAAGACAATAGCGATTCACTATTTTAATTTCCTAGTATATGAAACACTTACAACAATAAACACTTGTTCTTATTTGGTTTGTAAACAGTACCAATTACAAAACAATGATTTATGGCGTATTATACAATTAAAAATATTTCGTATTAAAAAAGGATGCACTTATGTGTGAAGTGTGATTAAAATTGTCTAAATGTAATAAAAAATATATTTTTTATTAAATAATATAATATATTTTATGAAATAATATGATATAAAAAATATTTAAAAAATAATAATATAATAGTATATTATTTGTACTAAGGCGCTTGCGCGCGTGTGGAAACCGACGGTTTTCTGCAGGTGGGACAGAACGGAAAATGACCACTTTCCGTACTGCACAAGTACTGAAAAATATAGTGCGAGTTATTGTATTTAATAACAACAAAAGTATTCAGTTTATTGAATATTTCAAAAAATATAATTTTTTTTTCAAACAATATAATAAATACCCTGGTTCAAAGTTCCGACTATTTCAGATTAAAAAATTCCAGCTTGAGATA
>JABFPJ010004345.1:0-14023 GCA_022817425.1 Gryon sp. ZL-2020 | reverse complement strand
ACATTGGCTGAACAATATTGGCGAAACATTGGCATTTAAAGTCAGTAAAATGTTGGCCAAACATAGGCTGCCGATATCATCTACCGACATACGTTCTTTATTGTAACAACGTTGGCAACCAATGTGGACTGACTAACGTTGATTCAATGTTGGCTCAAAGTGGATCATATGTTGGTGCAACGTTGATAGACAATGTCGTTTGCCAATGTTGGTAAGATACTGTTACGACTGTAAAGTGGTCTAAATATTGGCAATTTCTGCCTGGGTTGTTATATTTTATTGTATAAAAGTCAAACTGTATCATATCCAAAAATATGCGATATTGATATTGTAAAACGTATCAAATTTTGAAGTCAATTCTTAAATATTTCAAGTATATCCCCAAAAAGCTATAAAGTATGGTAAAGTTTCCTATATTTATAGCTATATATGATACACATAAGTATAGCTAATTTTGTTATTACCTTTCCTTCTCTGTGATTTATTCAATCCGAATGTCAAAAACAACGATTATTAAATGAGAGCAATGCGTTTTATAATTCACAAGTGATTTATATTTAATCTGATTTTGATAAATTGAATGATAATTGTTGTTTTAATATAAAAAACAGCTATTTGTTGTAATTGTTTAAGTTTAAAAAATGTATAAGTAGCAAGAATATACCAGTTTCTCAGAGTTTGTGTAATTATTTTAATGTCCACGTTGAAAATATTGTTTAACTAAATAATGCATACAATCAATCAATCATATTTTATTTATGAATCACACATATATAAATAACTGACAAAATAATACAAAAAATATGATCAAAATGTGACAGCAGTATCTCGTGATCAGTCCAACTAATATTTAAACTTTACTGTATCTCTGTGTTTTGCTGTCTGTTATTGTATTATGCATAAAACTTTGGACCAATTTTTTTGAAATATAGACAGCTTTATTCTCAAATTTATTCTCATTTATTCTCAAATTTTAGATATTATTTAAGTAATTAGTTGTCTAATAAGAAAGTATAAAAAATCAATGAAATAAATATAATTAAGCAATTAATTAATTAAATTAAACATATTTTTTGTAAGTAAGTCAAATAGTTTAGTAATATATTATATGTAATTAAATTTATACTAAATTAAATTATTGCAGTCATTTTGTCAAACAGACGGATAAAGACATGAAGTGTAAAATTGTGTACTTGTTACTAATAGCAGTTCTAGCAAAACTTAATGGAAACTAGTAGCAATAACAATATAAAAGAAGTGAAATGAACGTAAAATCTAGTAGAATAAGCCGCATTAGTTTACGCCTTAAAAATTCTAGTAAAACTTAGTCTTTTTCCAGTACATTTCTCTAGTTTGGTTAGAGTTTAATTTAATTACAAATGTGCGATGTCAATGTCATCTAAATTTGTTATAATTTGAAAGTAAGTTTATTTGGAAAGCATTTTATCGGCACAGTGCACGTTACAAGCTTGATTTTCACAAAAGATAAATGAATTTAATAAACGAAGGCCAGAACCACCGACTCGGGATCGAGGTTTTGGCGAGGCGGCATATGGAAGCGACGTGTGTCTAGATATAAACTACATTTGTGCTACACTCGTTGCGCTAATCCACATTTCCTAATTATTGTCGACATGACGTGTCTCAACGTTGAGCGTTTATTATACTTTTAAGAATATATATGAAAGATTAAATTTTAAACAAATTCACACGTGAATTATAAAGTGTTTCAGGATACAAGAAGTTATATTTTTATAATGTAATACAAATGTAATGATTTATGTGTTTTTTCAGAAAATTGCACTTTGAAAATAATGAAATGCTTTCCACATAACATCAAATTTTAACGGAATAAAAACTATGCAATAAATTTTTATTAAAAAAATATCAATAAGAAATAAATCGAGAATTCATATTCCCAATTATTTCAATAAAAATACAAACATTCGAATTGTTTTTATATAATATTTATATACAAATAAAAACTGTACTTGTAAAATGCAAGCAATTTCTATTTACTTGTCTATAATATTATTATATATATAAAGCATATATATAAGTTAAATAAAAGCTTTTAAAAATAACACTATACGGTTTTTGATTTGACCTTTTTTAACGAAAAATTAAGGTCAAATAAAGTCATTGATATCACTTAATGCCGAGAATATTCTGGAAATATTCTCACATGTTTTGTTTGAACATAATATAGTTTATTAAATGTAACACTTATCAGTATCCATCTGTAGACATTCCTACAAAAGAAGCACGTTAGGCGATTAAGAAGATACACATTAAGTACCCATATATTTGAGCCACACATTTTTACATGGAAAAGTTAAATAATGAACAGTGCAATTTTTAAATGGAAACGTTAGTTAAGTTATTAGTTAGTAGTTATTAAGTTATTATAATAGTTATTTTTTAGTACTTTTGGTTCAAACTTTACTGTATTCACTATAATTTTTATTTTTTGAGCATTAAAAAGGCAAAGCAAAATATTTCAACGAAAAATCTTTGATCTTTTACTACTGTTTGAAACAATAAAATTACTTTAAATTGTAAGACATCTTATTTATTTAAACTCTATCATTAGTTCAGCAATATTTATAATTATTTCAATTTAACTTTGTATGGACACAAGGCTCTATAATACTTGCGCCTGCTTCCTGCATCACATGTATTGTATTCCTTTTAGTCAATCAATTTTAAAATTAACCCAGCTTTTGATTGAAAAAGTGTTTTTAAACAAATTATGAATTACGCTTTTCTTTTTTTGATACTAACTAGCAATAATGACTATATTGAATGTTTAGTCTTCTATTTTTATGTTCAATATATTAGTTTTTTGCGTCATAGGAAATAAAAGTTAATGTATAACTGTACATGTATATATAATAATCTGTTTATGATATAATTTTTTATTATGTTAATTTTTTTTAATTGATACATACAAATTAATATATATAATTAGCTACACTTACAAACGAAAATATTTCCGAGTATATATATAATATATATTTCGTATATCTATATTCAAAATATATCCAGTTTTAAAAATATCACTGTAAAAAATAGTAACTTAGTTTTAAACATGAGCAACTGTTTCTCATTATAAAAAGATTAGTTAAACTTTTGAAAGATTTCCAAACGTTTTAACAGGTGCTGCAAAATATTTTAAAATGAAACACTTTTTTTTACAACGATAGACTAAAATAAATGCAATTACATATTTTTTATATATAAAATGAGCAATTAGTTTAATATCCAGTTTAAATTTTTGAATATATTTTTATCCGTAGAGGTACGGAAGTGACACGCGAGCATCGATTTATGGTGTCCATCAATTTGATGACAATGTAAAAGGTGGACAGTTTTCACAAAATATAACACAAAGTTGGTCTGATGGTTGCATACGCTTCGCGGTTAGAACAAGACTCTCAATTAAATTTGCTTGGGCGAATGCATTTGTGTCGGATACAGAAATATCCCTGACCGTCTAGTCTCTGTCAGTGTCTATTTGCATTTTACCTTGCTTTATGCCTTTTCGATATTTCGGACAACATTGCGCACAGTCTCTTTATTTTCCGACATTCGACTAATTTCAGCCCCTCGGGGTTTGTGCTTGGTCGCCACTGCCCGTTAAATAAAGAGCTTACGATACGATACTATCGTACCACCAACATTCTAGCCATAGCTACTTATGCGAATTCGCTTTTGTTTATACATCGCAGTCCCGCGAACACACTAAAATATGAAATTCCCTGGAATGTTGTTACAACTTTTCATCTATATTACGTACTGCTGCTATACACTTATAGCACTTTGCTCATATATGTTTTATAAATGTAAATTTAAGGATACATTCAAATTTGAATATTGCACCATGAAGAAGTTGAATATTATAGACTTATATGTACAGCTGACTCGTCGTACTTTTATACTTACATGATAGGTAGTAACTATTCTCCTTTAGTGGTAATCATTTCCTTGTTTTTATTCGTTAATAAAATATGTACAGCTGCTTTTAAATAAATGGTGCTATTGACTTTTTCGAAGAGTCACTTATTTATTTATGTAATAAATTAAATACTTCGTATCGTGCGTATAATAAAAGATAGTTAGGAAAGTAATTCATGCTTCGGTAAGTAAGAAATTACAATAGACTAAGTAAAACTTTGTGTAAATTAAGTATAACAATAATTTTATGTAAATTGTAAAGACAGACTGACTGACTACATAATTTTACTTTATTTATTACATTTTATATATTTATAATATAATACAACATATATGTTTGCAAATGTTTAAAAATATATTTAATATATATGGAAACTAAAATGAGGTTAGGTTAAACAAAAAAACTAGTGAAGTCACGGTTTTACAAAAGTTATGATCAATTTTAATAAAATTTAATGTTTTACTTTATTCCATCCATGTATGGGTTAATATATACAAAAATACATAGTTGTATATACATTTTAGAAAAATATACTCGAGTCCAGAATAACTATTTTTTAGAAAATTGTACTTCTGGAAAATCGCTTTGGACACACAAAAATTTCGATTGACTTTATCTGTTAGGCGGTAAATTGGCTTTAACATTTGTCGCGTTATAAACAAGATAACGACGTACACCCAAAATTACGAGGAACAAGTAAACGTTAAATGTCATATATACTTGATATGCATTTTTTTGACGCCGATGTACATAAAATGTCAGTCATAACTATCTAGCAAAATGAACTTCTGACGCGACACGTTCGTGTGTTTTTCAATGAGATCTTGTGGTTTTATTTAACAAGCTCCATTAATTTAATTTTGCGTGATAGTCATTTTTCAGCTACCAAGTTTGCTTATGTTTCCATTAATTGAAATCGTGCATGCAGTTTACAAGTATGATAATATGTTACTAACAATCATTCATAATTATGAGTAATTGTTAGTTTCTTTGTGAAATCGAAATAGAATTTTATTTAAATGAATATTTTCTACAACACTTACAATCTTCGACCAGAATTATTAAAAATAATGAAAAATATGATTAAATAGTTATTAGCAAATGTAGGAAATCCTCTGATCCTCTTGTATAGGAAGAAAACAAATTTGAATTTTACATAAGTCAGTGTATAGTTTGAACATACAATTTCTGATCACATTTCAATGATAACTGATATTTCGCATAACGTTAGTGCTGATATTTGCTCTGCAAAAGCATAGTTCGAACTTTTGTATAACTATTGGATGACGCTGCAGGCACGTATAAAAAGAACAAAAAAAAAGTAAAAGGGGGTACAAATAAAACACAGTAAATAAATGAAAACGCAGCAAAATTTACTTTGAACTCGCATGAACAATGCACTAAAAATGCAAATATCTAAAGAATCGTCAATTGGCCTGTTGCGAAAGTACAAGTGGCACTTTTGAAGAAATGTTTGAACCGGAAGCTTTTGCAGTCGATTATTCAAAACAATACTCGCAATGATAGTCTAGAGAACAGTACTACATTTGTATTTCTATTAAACACTCAGGATGAAGGATTAAACAATGAGGAAGAAATAAAAATAAAGCAGTCAACTTGAATTGTATTTGCTATGCGATGACGTATTTTAGAAAATTTGTTTTGTGTTTACTATTTACAAGTCTTGTAAATAGTGTGCAAGTATTTACTCTAGCTGATTCTTATACATTTGGTTTTTTGACGTAATTATTATACATTTATTTGAATACGAAAAAAATAAATTAACTCAAGTATTAAATAAAGGATATTTAAACTCTCGACTTTTATACCCAAATAGGATATTAGAATGAACGAGAAAAGAGAAGATTACGAGACTCATAAAGATAAATACGCAATGAGAGTTAGTGTGTTATTTAGATGATGCTTTAATACACTTTACAATTGCTTCTAATACACCAAACGACCGATATGAATAGCAAAAGAGAGTAACGACACAAAACATTGTTCGCGCACGATCACAAGATACCGACTTTAAAGACGCCCACCGTCACAATTGAATCGAATTACACGTTTCAATATTACAAGCATTCTGCCAGGATCTCCTGAAGTCATGGTAATTTTTCAGTTAATGTGCATAATCGAACAAAGCCTCTACTACCCTCATATGTCCTTCAGATGTGAAACTTTATTTCCCTTATTCCCTTAACACGATAAGTATTCTATTGTATAATTTTCTATTTTATAAACATTACTATAATAATATAAATTATAAATATAATCGTCCTGCAAAAAGAAGAACGCCGATTTTCAAACAGAAAGAAACATATAAATAAAAATTCTATTAAATGTAGAGAATTACTGACATTTTACAAATCAAAAACGAATTTGAACACTACATTTCTTCACGTCTTTGTAATATAGTTTCCATCATCAGTATACAAATATATGTAGCATTTATAATCATCATACTTTTGTATATAAATATATTCTTATTGCAACTTATATGTCGATAAAATGAAAAAAATTAAATTATTCAAGCGGCAAGCTTAACTGATTTTACGTTCATTTTAATGTTTACAAATTAAATATATTTTATTTAGATTTAACAAAAAGTTTGTTCATTCTTTTTTATTCTTGAATGACATTAAATATATAAAAAAATTGATAAAAATCATTGACAATGTAAATAACATTGATGTCATTAATAAGTGTGGAGGTGGTATGAACCACGACTTTCAGCAGCATATTCACGCTAGCGCGGAGTTATCGCACGCATGGGACCGACAGGCTTCTCGATATCGCATGAAAAGAGGAAGATACCGTTAAATATGACTTTAATAATATTTCACGTCGACGAGACTATGGTATCTAAAATATCGAAATTGCAATAACGTGAGTGCAAGAAATATTGACTACGAGAAAAACCTGACGCATATGCAGAAAAGAAATGTCTACATTCTATTTCTATTTTGTTATTAATAAAATATATAATATGTTTTAGGTTTATTTAATTTGAAGTATTAATTAAGCTAATAATGAATTTAAAGTTTCATTTTAATAACAAAAAATATTGCACGGTCTAGATACATCTTAGCTTTTATTTTATTTAACGAGAATACTAATTATGCTGATTTTTAAATTTCAACTATTTTTTCATTAATTAAGAAACATTATTTGATGTTATTTCATAAGTAAAAGGTAGCTTTAACTATCATTTAAATGCATTACACGTGTTATTCGTAATGTGAAAGTCAACGTTCATCATTTGAAATTCGAAAATTGAAAACAGCATTTTACACTGATCAAATTACTTCGAGCTAAAGTCTTGTAATACTTTTATTTCAGTCTTGATTTATACTGGCGTCCGAATCTAGCAATTCGAAAAATTTAATTAAAACTAGCAGTAGTTCCATTTGGGTGCACATACACATCAAAGCGTTCAGTAGGCCAAGGTCTGACCCCAATTGCACAAAATACTCTTATTTCTGAATCGACAAGAACGATTTAAGAAATCATTTATTTACTTTTTTTCTCCCTTGAGGCATAATAGAATTGAAAGAAACACAGTTTTGAAATAACAAAATTTTTTCAAAAAACGTGCTGTTGGAACTAACATAGTCACCTGTTTCTTCTTTCCAACACCGATTTAACATAGTGCATAGCTATAATGTATTTAGCGGCTCCACTGTGACGTGCATCAACGAGTGTGGTTGCATTAACTTGATTAAAAGCAGTATCCTTTCATTAACCACGGTCGTTTGCAAACCACTCGTTGTTAGAAAGATGCTTAAGGACTCGCTGCGTTGTCGAGAAGGTCATTTGTAACGAGTACTCCCACTGTAACAATCGTAATAGATATTTCGTTCTTCTAATCGAGACTTCTTGCTTCAAATAGTAAAAGTTCTTTTATTTACTTCTAATCGACTTTGTAAATAATTTATATAATTTGATGAAATTAAAGTTATCAATTGAAAATTGTAAATCTGCTATTAAAAATTATCGGCTTCTGTTATTTATTTTTGAGAAGACTAAACATGCTGTTATTATTTGCCTAAATTACTTAAAAATAATAAATAGATATCATGATAAATATTTAGGAAGATTTTTAGAAAAGTGCATATAAATAATTAGACATTCATCATTTCTCGATTTGTGAGGCATCGTTAAGGACCAAAACAAATATTTTTTACGCTATATTCATAATACCGAGCGTGCTCATTTGGTATTATGAACTGAACTTTTTTTTAAATATTCATATACTGAGCAGGTTAAACACCAATGTCTGGTATATTTACAAAAAATTGTAGAAGCCTCAATGTTTGGTTAGGAAACACCTATGACTGGAGTCTTATCAATAACTACAAGTGAGAATCACTTTAATGTCAATGAACTTTAACTTTAATTAAAAAAATACAACTAATACACCAATGTCTGATGTAAATTAGACCTTTTTTTGGAGTTTCATCGGCTCAGTGTAATCAGAAGAAAAATGTACACTTAACAAATTATTATATCCTAAATAGCATGGAATTAGGGATGAGTAACTTTAAAAGTATTAAAAGAATCTTGATTTTGTATTACTAGAAAGACACTTTCAGGTAATTAATGATGGTTCATGCTGCATAGAAATATACAGATTCAAAGATATAACTAGATGTCCTATTTAGCAAGTAGTTCAAAATACTAATTAGGTCAATATAATGTAAAATTCTAATGAACGGAAATAAAAATGTGTGTGTCTAATTTCAACATTTAAATTTCAATTTAGATTTAATAATTCTTTAAGTTATTATAAAAATAAAATAATAAAATGTAAAATAAAAATATATCTGTAGCTAAAAGTGCATATATATCTTTGAGATGCGTTATTCTATACGTGTGATGTCACATAAATATTTTTATAATAACCAGTAAATATATCTGTGGCGATGCGCCATAACCAGTTAAGTGACAAAATTGCAAAAAAATTAGTTAGTCTGATAAAAGTGTTTGATACGAGCCATATTTTAATATATTATTGAAATCTGTCGATTCAGTTAATGTTTGTACGTCTAAAAACACAAAACCCTATACAGTTATCCGACGGATACGTGTCATAAGCAGTTAAGTGACATAATTCATCAGGAAGGTTCTTTTTTTTTTAAATATGAATATAAAATTATTTTTATTATTTTATTTCGTTTTTTAAATCGTAAATTGAATAACAAAATATGTATTATTATATCACAGATATATAATTATGAGAACTTCAATATTAACAATTATAACTTAAAATGTTTATTTAGATTTAATAATTTATTTGTTATCATCTTCATAAAATCGATATGTATAGAATTCAGAATATTTTTGAAATTGAAATGCTTTCTAAATTTTATTATTTGAAAGTCTGTTAAGCTTAAAAATAGATATTAATTAATTATTAAAAACAATTAATATTGCATTTTAATATGTAAATATAAGAATTACTTGACATATTTGTAATGTAGACAAAGTTATTCACGCGAAAACATTACTATTATGGCAATATTTTAAAAAACCATTTCAAAACTTTGAACGTCAATATCTCGAATTCATGTTTTAATCAGTTAACTGGTTATGGCGCGTCACCACAGCTATTGTGAAACACAATGTATTCACATTTAATTACTTTTAATACGTTTCTATTAGTTTGATATTTATTTTAAACGTTCATGTAAGAAAGTATAATACAACTATTTGATAACTAAATACAATTTTACTAAAAATAAAAAAAATACATGTATATTATGTTTCACAAAAACATAATAAAGTTAACGCTATAAACGAATCGAATGCAAAATGACTTTTGGAATTTGTCTTGTCTCGTGATTTTTTACGTACAAATCGATATATGAACTGTTAAAAGAAATAAAATTTGTTATACGTGCCGTGAGAAAATTTTGAACTCAACGTGAGAGAAGAAATAAAATCATGGCCTGTAAGAAAATGATTTAAAAGCAATCATTTTTTCAAATGCATCTGTTTAGATTTCTTTGTTTTCAGAGTTTCGATGCTACGGATTGTCAGTTTCGTGTTAAATGTTCTAATTTTTTCGGAAACTGCAAAATGATGCTAATACTATTCAGTGCAAGAATAAACTGGGCCAAACTTCATTTTTTTATGTATATATATATAGAAAATAAAAATATTATTTGCAATTGAATGCCGCGATGTTACAGATGCGGCATTCGACATTCTCTTATTTGTTGTTATTTTTACTCAGCGATTCTTTCTAGAAAATACATATTGAATTCTTGTAAAACACGCACCCCACTGAATCGTAGGCGACAGATCTGCCGATGACACGAAACAAGGCGCTTTCAGGGAACTAGAAAACCGCAGACCGCCGACATGGCACGTCGCAAATTCTAATTCAAGGCTACTAAACACGACAGGATTTTGGCACCAGAGGGGAAAAAAACATCATTTTCGACAAGGCTTAGTTGAGGATTCAATCTGAATGCGAAAACCGCAAACGATTAAAATGTTGCAAAACTAAATGAACATGCATATATAAATAATTTAAATTGATAGTACAAACACTAAAAGTATTACCGCTCACAACAAACTACAATTTAATAACATAAAAATGTTACTCCATTATCTAAGACAATTTATTGACATTGAATTAATCCGAATATAATTTAAGTAAATATAACATTCATAAAAATCAAATAAATATGATGATGAACAAAATATCGATTAAAAAATTAAATGTCATTGTAAAATAATATATTTTACCGGAGCAACATTTTCCAATTTGATATCAATAAAAAATATTTTTGCGTAAACTAAGCAAACGACTGAATTAATTATTAACATTTTAAAATTTATCTGCTAAAAAGGATGTGGTTAGCCACATTTCGGCTGCATCGTTTATTTTTCTCTTTGCAGTTATTCATTTAAATCATACTAAAAATTAGATAACTTCATTAAAATGTAAATTATAGTCAAACTATATGAATTTTGATACTGCACATATTTTTCGTTTGCTGATAAAAATGAGTACATTAATAAATAAAAAACTGAATTTATAAATCTGTAATACATTATTATTACGAATTACAAATATTTTTTGAATATCTAGTTTTCTTCTTTATAATGAACATTAATTATTAATGGATATATGAAAAATTTTATGTAATGAAATAATTAACTTATTTTATTTATTTTATTATAATAAATCTGGACCAATATGTTATTTGGTCCAGATTCTTGTTGTAAAAATTTAACAAGAAAAACAAAATAATTGAAAACAAGCAACAAGAGACAGAAAAATGACGAAAGCTATCTTAGCAATCGTAAAAAATGACCAATCTTTTCTTTGTCATCTACTTGGTAGAAATGTTTGTAAGAAAATATTCTATTTTTTTGAATTCCTTGAAATCGAATATTTGTCGGCATTACGATCACTCTCGTTAGAAATTCAATACAGCTTTGTTAGCTCTTATAGCTCGGTCTCCTAAGAAAACTAAGGGAAGGCATTCTTTACCGGAATCGAAACAATATTTCACAAAATTATTACCGGAACAAAGCTGAGAGTGTTAACTTGGTTTTTGTAGAAATAATTATGTATGAATCTGCAGCTTTGTTCTTAAAATTTAACGTAAAGTGTATGAGTATTAAGAAAACTATTTAAAGTGAAATATAGAAGGCGTGAATATCCGAAATAAATGGCTTTTATACAGGTGTTTTGGGATTCAGAGATATTGAAGAATAATATCAGGTGTTTTATTATTTCAATAAAATTTCATGTTTCATGCAGTTAACTACATAAAGTTTAAATTACTTTTGAATATATTATCGTAGCAAATATTTTGTATGAATATCACATATCTCAGATTAATATTATTTAAAAAGAAAAGAAAAACTTAATACAGATTTTTGATAGATTTTTGGCAAAAATTATATTTAAAGTATGAATAATATTGTCAAATATACACAATTCTTTTATATTTTGTGAGTAAAATATATTCTTTTTTCTTTTAAAGAGGTAAAAAGTAAATTCAAAGTATTATTTAACCAAAAAATGTAAATAATTTACAAATTTAATTTCATTTATAATACAATAATTAAGAATAAGAGTTCTGAATCATCCATTACATTATACCTAGCCGTATTATGACTTATTTTTTATTATTTACTATAATCTCTTCCTTCTGTCTTATTTTCGATAAGTTTTTTTTGGATACAGTTTTTTGGAAACAAGTGCTGATAATTATAATATAATATTACATAATTGTCACGGACTAATAGTATATTATACCACTAAGGCGATAAGTAAACTATTATTTTTGAGTGTTTTTGACAGTCCGTAATCGCTTAAATGCCGTCCTATTGGTATACTATAATTCACACAATAAGTACACCATAAGTGCCTACGTTATTAAGCACTTTGCCAAGATAGCGGTAAATGCTTACTTACCGCCGTTTGTAAAAGTTTATTTACCGACCGCGTGGCAGGGTGATAGGTACTTACCGTGTGCGTGTTGTGTAAATATTATTGATTTTACTTTACCAATTCTATCATTTTTCTCCAAAGAGGTAAAAAAAAAATTTTTAATCCTATAAATATCAGTCTATGGACAGAGTGATACATTGCTTTATAACATAATATATGCAACTCTACCAATATAATTTGCACCTTTTATTGTAAATGTAATTATATTTACGGTTAAGGGATATTTTTTATATACCCAAACACTCATACTAATTTTAAAATGAGCACAGCGTTTTTGTATATATTTTTATACAGTTTCAGTAAAAATCATTAATATTAATAAGCAACATAATCATCTAAGAAAACACGTAACGTATCATAAGCGCAGGTAATCACTTAAATGAGGTGTTTGCTCGAGCGCGTTTCAGTCTCGTTAAGAAGTTGAAGAGCAATCGGGGAAACGTAGGACAGCAACGGTATATTTTGTTAATAACGATAACGGTTGCATATAGCGTGAATGCAAACAACAAAAGAGAATGGCTTATGGTAGTCCGACGTCGTGTTGTGTTTAGTTGTGCGCGTATCTTATATGTATATTCGTATGTATGTGCGTGAACATGCATGTGGTTGCACGTGTTTGTAAATTAACGACGGCATAAACGGAATATGCAAGTGAAATACTTGTATTACCTGCAAGCCCTTTGTGTTGGAAAAGCCTTGTAAATACAGATACGATTATTCCCAGTAGCAATTCATAATATAAGAAAAACGATGCAGCGATTATTTATAAGAACTGATGCTGTTTGTATCACGACCTTTCCTAATAGAATACCGACGAACCGAAAAAGAAGTGTTACTGCATGGGCCACTTTTGCTCTCTTCATCTCCCCAAACTTTCAATGTTATTTTTTTTTATTATTATTTTTATTTCCTTCACTTTTCGTATAAACTGTTAACGTTTTCACCTCGTTACCCCACATCAGAGTTTTTCACTTAGCGAGTTGCTTTACGTAGAAAATTGTTCTTACTATATATTTTTATTAGCTTTTTTTTTAGAGAAGAAGCGAGTGGGAATGCTAGTTTTGTCAATAATTTAATTATTACTCAGGCAGTAAGTTCTTACACAGAAAAATATAATTTTCGAATCTAGTAACCGCAAAAATGAATGTTAATACATGTTAGTATGGCAGTATATAATGTAATTAGTTTAAATGTAGTAGTTATCAATATATGTATTTATATATTGTTTTCATTTGTATTTGTACTTAGTTTTCATGTAGTATATATGATAACTATAAGTAATAAAAAATATAAAATATGAAACCTCTAATTTAAAGGATAAATCTATAATAAAATGTAAATACAATTCTATACATCATTTTTTTTGAAATAGCAAAAATAACCTTATAAATATAAATTTAGTAAGAAAAACAAAATCACTATCTAACTAATATATATAAATATGAAAGTATGTTTGTTTGTTTGTTTGTTTGTTTGTTTGTTTGTTTGTTGGTTTGTTCGAGCATCACGCAAAATCTACCGAACCGATTTTGCTGAAATTTTGACAGGAACTAGCTGAAACTCTCAAAAGTGTCGTAGGCTTTATA
>JABFPJ010004344.1:0-14024 GCA_022817425.1 Gryon sp. ZL-2020 | reverse complement strand
CCACCCCCCCCCCCCACCTCTACCCCCCCTCTTCTTTCGCGCCGCTCGGGGCATTCCCAGACAATGACGTCAATGATGACGTCATTTGTTTGGGTGCCCCAGAGTGGTACCCTTACTACTCTCATATGTGGACACACATATGAGTTCATCCACTTGTGGTTCACAAGACAAGGACAGTCCGATAAAAACCACTGGTGCATAAAGTGTACCGAGTATGGTGACGCTGCCTGAGAGGGATGTGCTGAATGATCCATACAGCGCGCGCCCTGTATCGGCTCCCGGCATCAACGTGCTGCGCCAAAGGGGTACCAGAAATCCTATGAAGAATGCACGTGGATGGCTGAGGTAAATGAGCCATTCCTGCCTTTATAGCCAAAAGCGGTCGTGGTCATGGTGGTAGCAACGCCCGTAAACGCCCCCCCCCCTACTCCATAAGGCACCGTGATGTAATACGGCCTGGTATTCTGGAGTAACAACAAAAAGCATATGGAGAATAAAAATAAAAAAACTAAACGTGAAATAGCACGCAAAAATTGAGGTGCAAGAATCAAAGAGTTGGCTGACTATATTAAACCAAAACATAACGTGCATGGTGAGATTAAAAGGCTGTTAAAGGTCATCACCAATAGCTTTGAAGAACTCGAGCGCTGTGTGGAAGGAGCAAACTGTGACTTGCTGGAGACCACAGCGTACGCTATGCAGAAGTCTCCCGACCTCGATGAAAGACCATATGCTACGGTGGCAGCCCAAGGCTGCAGAAGCAAAAAGAGACGCCAACGGAAAAGAGGAAGCCGTCGGAATCGTCACCAAAACTTGTGAGGTCGCTCAAAAAGGCCAAAATCAAGCAGTTGGAGAAAGCCGACAAAAGAGAGGGCAACGAGATTTTCTCCACGCCCGTGTCAACGCCTGTCGAAAAGAAAACAACAGAAAATACGTAGCAACGGTAAAGGTGAAATATGTTACCCCCCCCCCCTAAGGGGGGGTCATGATAGGTCATTTTTAAAGGATTTTTTATGCTGATCACAAATCTGCAAAAACATTTTGTCGGTCGATTAAACTGACCAAGTTATTTGCAAAAATCTATGTCTATGAAAACATGCATATTTATACCCCAAAAGCATGCTTTTACGTATGTGATATATATATATATATATATATATATATATAATTACGGCGTAGCGGCCGTAATTATTAACGTACAATCAATTTTATTACTCTAACTCTAAAATTATTAGAGAGCGCTTAGAAAACATTCCGAAAATTTATCAAAAGTATAAATAAAATAAATGTAAAAAATATGTGCCTTACATCTCGAAAATGTTGTTGCATTTTTTTGCAGTACGCACAGTGATGTCGGCCTCGAAAGCGAGCATTTCAGTGCGCGGTTTACGCGCCAACAAGAATACTCCCATAGCAATACAAACATCGCTTATGGAAGTCTTGTACGACTCGAAAAAAGTGCCCACAAGAGCAGACTTCGAAAAATCACATCTCTTTTTCTGCACTTTTTTTTTGGCAAATTTTTGTTCGCGATAATATCGCCGACACACGTATTTCATCGTATCTCTTTTAACTTCTGCGTCTGAGCCGCACGTCGGACACTTCACAGATCGCGAAATAATATTGTAATCGATCAAAAAACTAGCGAATTGAATCGGATCGCGAACGATAGCAAACAAATCTTGTAAACGCATTTTGACGTTAACGATCTCAAGTCAAAATGAAAAGTGAATTAAAATAAGCAAATATAAATAGTATAAAAGTATCTCATATTTACAAGAAAGAGCAATGTTTTGATTTTTTTTCTATGTTTTGAAATGAAAAATAATATTCTGAAAATAACAAACGCATAAAATTAAAGATACATTACATTAAAATGAATTACGTTATTTATTCAATTAACAAAATTACATATTTTATTATAATTGCATGTATATATGTATATGTTGTATATATATGTTATACATATAAATATACATGTTTATATATATACATAAATATATATATTCATATTGTATATATATATATCTACTTATTTATTCATCTTTAGACGTTTGATCATGTTTTTGCGAATAACTCGGTCAGTTTAATCGACCGACAAAATGTTTTTGCAGATTTGTGATCAGCATAAAAAATCCTTTAAAAATGACCTATCATGACCCCCCTTAGGGGGGGGGGTAACATATTTCACCATTACCAATTTTGTTTCAAGTTCTCAAGTTCAAACTACACCGGTGTCTGATTTAACTAATGTTGAAAGAAATAGTATCGATTTGACAAATACTAAGACACCGTAATTCAGGCATTTAAAAGGTTTAAGAATAATAAATTAGACAAAGATAAAAGTTTAGCTTGCGACAAAGAAAATTCTGTAGTTCAAACAAAAGATGAGATTTTGAGAAAAACTGATGCAAACGATAAATCAGTAATTGATAAAAACCAAGGGAACATAACGGAAAAATAAGAGCAAGTAGTCCGACGAAACAGTCGTCACAAAGATAAGCCTACAATATCATATAATGAAAATGATAATCCCCTTAATTATTTAATGTGTGCTCAATCCGTTGTTTGCAAAGTTGCAAATTCGTATCAAGACATTGAAAGTATAGACGACATCTATGGATACAAGCAGTAAAAGAAGAGCACACATTCTTTTTTTGTAAACAATACTTGGACATTAGGTCAAAGACCAAGGGAAAAAATATAGTCAACTGCAAATGGGTATTTACTATAATAAATAACGAATTTGGAAATCCTTTAAAATATAAAGCTCGACTTGTTGCTCGCGGTTTCAGCCAAAAATATTTGATCGATTATGACGAAACTTTTGCCCCTGTTGCGAGAATGTCTAGTTTTAGAATTGTTTTAGGTTTGGTAAATCAGTAATCTGAAAGAAGACATATATATGAAAGTACCTGAGGGGGTAAAATGCGGAAATAATCAAGTTTGTAAGTTAAATAAAGCTTTATATGGGTTGAAACAAGCCGCGAGATGTTGGTTCGAAATGTTTGAATAAACATTGAAAGAACAGGGTTTTCAAAGTTCGTCTGTAGATAAATGTATTTACTTTTTAGATAAAGGAGATATTTTCAAAAAAATTTACAGAAGAACTTGTGAGAAGTCCTGTTTTCTTTTTCTTTACAGTCTGTGAGGAGTCCTGTGTTTTCTATTCATATAAAAACATAAGTGAAAAAAAGATAGAAACACAGGACTCCTCAGATTTAAGAAAAAGACAAAAAGCAGAACTCCTCACAAGTTCTACTGTATGTCATTTTATATTTTGACGATTTAGTAATCGGAACTGCTAATCTTGATACAATGAACAACTTCAAAACGTACTTAATAAATCGATTCGACATGGTAAATTTAAAGGAGATCAAACTCTTTCTTGGTATCAAGAGACAGGGCAGTATCTATGGCCAAGTATAAGAAAACGATCGTTTTTGTTCGGCCAGCACTACCGTGTCTCTTTTCAGATACGAACAAATGCCGTTTTTCAATATACAAAAAAAGCAACAATAGCAATAAAATTACAATTTTTTTGCTATAATATTGTTGCCATCATCGACCTGAAGAAAATAAGAAAATAACAAATTTTAAATTGGTCCATCCGTTCCCAAGATATTAACATCTAAAAATCGCCTTTTTTTGTGCAAATTAAGAAACGTCGCTTTCTTCTTCTTTATGTCCGGACTAGTAATTGAGACTAATACATTAATGTTATAGGATCATATGTAACATAATTATATTTCTAATATAATACATTTTTTAACCTCTCCCGGCCCAATTGAGGCCACCTTATCAGAAATAGTAGATAATTAAGCCAAAAAATGGCCAAATCATGGCTATCTATAATGATCGGTATTTTGCTTGTATTGCACACTGATACATCATTGTTACATAGTAATTTGTAACATAATTACAGTATTAATACAAACATAACACATTTATGTACATCTTAAGGTCCAGCTAAGACCATGAATGACAGACAATAAGGCCAGGAAATGGCCAAATTATAGTTATCAAACATGGTCAATCATTCGCGTTGAACAATCAATATACGACAAATTGTACCATTCAAATGATTTTAACACCATAACAACTTATCTATGAGCCTCTTATGGCATAGTTATGGCCAAACACTTACAGGTATCCGGTAATGAGAGCAAAATATGGCCAAAATATGGCTTATGGAATACTTATGGGACTCTTATGGGATGGTTATGGGAACGTTATGAAAAGCTCATGAAAAGCTTATGAGATACTTATATAAAGCTTATGGGATGTATATGGGGACGATATGAAAATCTTATGGGAAGTTTATGGGATACTTATGGGATGGTTATGGGAGCGTTATGAAAAGCTTATGGAAAGCTTATGAGATACATATGGGATACTTATGGGATACTCGTGAGATGCTTATGGAAACGTTATGGAAAGCTTATGGGAAGCTTATGGTATACATATGGGATACGTATGGGTTACTGATGTATTCCTAATGGGATGCTTATGGGATACTTATGAAGTGCTTATGGAAACATTATGGAAAACTTATGTGACACTCATGGGATGCTTATGGGATGCTTATGGGAATGTCATGGAAAGCTTATAATATACTTATGGGTTGCTTATGCGATGCTTATGGAATACTTATGGGAACGTTATGGAAATATTATAGGAAGCTTAAGGAATACTTATAGGAAAATTATGGGAAACTTATGAGAACGTTATGAAAAGCTTATGGGAAGCTTATGGGATATTTATGGGAACATTTTGGAAAGCTTATGGGAAGCTTATGAGATACGTATGGAATGCTTATGGGATGCTTATGGAAACATTATTGAAATTTTATGGGAAGTTTATGGGATACTTATGGGATGGACATCAGAATATTATGGAAAGTTTATAGGAAACTTATGTGATATATATGGGATACCTATCGAATACTTATGGGTTGTTTATGGGATACTTGTAGGAAGCTTATGGGATGCTTATGTGAACGTAATGGAATGCTTATAGGAAGCTTATGGGATGCTTATGGGAAAGTTATGGAAAGCTTATGAAATCTTATAGGATTTAAATGGGATATTTATGAGTTGCTTATGGGAACGTTATGGAAATCTTAAGGAAGCTTAGAGAATACTTATGAGATGCTTATGGGATACCTATGGGATGTTTATGGAAACTTTATGGAAATCTTATAGGAAGCTTAGGGAATACTTATAGGATACTTATGGGATACTCATGGTTTGCTATGGGATACTTGTGGCAAGCTTATAGGGCACTTTTGGGATGCTTATGGGATGCTTATGAAATGCTTGTCAGAACGTTATGAAAAGCTTATGAGGAAATTATGAGATATGTATGGGATACCTATCGAATACTTATGGGTCTGCTTAAGGGATACTTATAGCAAGCTTATGGGAAGCTTATGGGACGCTTATGGGAAGCTTATGGTATGCTTATGAAATGCTTATGGGAGCGTTATGGAAAGCTTATGGGATACAAATGGGATAGTTATGAGCTGCTTATGGCGACGTTATTGAAATCTTATAGAAACCTTAGGGAATACTTATGGGATGCTTATGGGATGCTTATGGGACGCTTATGGGATGTTTATGGAAATCTTATAGGAATCTTAGGGAATACTTATTTAATTTCTTTTTTCTCAGTATAAAGAACTGATATCATTAAATATGGTCAATTACATTTGCAAGTTTTTCCTTAGTTTTGATAATCTTGTTAATCTTGCTAGTTATAAAATTTTACATACTTCTTACTTTCATTAGTTCCGATAGATTCGTTAGTTTCGATGAAAAATAAAAAACTTGGCGCGGACCATATTTACATGAATTCAGTATTAACCTCTACAACATATACAATGTAACATATAAACGATTATGGTTTGCGGCAAGTTTTTTATTTTTCATCGAAACTAACGAATCTATCGGAACTAATGAAACTAAGAAGTATGTAAAATTTTATAACTAGCAAGATTAACAAGATTAACAAAACTAACATAATCTAATTTTTGCATGTTCTTTATATTGCACATATCTTTTTGATTACTTATTTTTGTTAGGTTTTAGTATAATAATTTTAGAGCTTAGTTTTCTATTACTTTAAGGTTTAAAGTTAGCTAATGTACTTAACCATGTTAGTCGATAAATTAGAATTTATTGTAGATTCACTCCTTAAATGGATTTTTCAAGTAAAATTTGCAAATGTAATTGACCATATTTAATGATATCAGTACCTTATACTGAGAAAATTTTTAGTTATTAGTTATATTATTATATTTTCCAATTTTGCTTAAATAAGGTTTGAATTAAAATAAGATTTTACTTTATTAAAATTATCCGGAAGAAGGATACAATAACTCTTGATCAAAGTGCATATATTAAAACAATTTTATAAAAGTTTAGTATGACAGATTGCAATCCAGTTAGTACCCCTCTGGATCACAATCTGAATTGTGAAGCGTTAAATTCTGATGATGAATACGTCATGTTATGCACAAGACCCGATTTAAGCATCGCTATAAATGTATTGAGTAGATATTTGCACATAATTAGTAAAGAATTATGGCAATGCTTGAAACGCGTACTTCGATACCTAAAGTGTACAAAAGATATAAAATTGGTATATACACGAGGATACTTTAATGATATTATTTCTGGGTATGTTGATTTTGTTATTCATATTAATTTCACACAAAAACTTTTGATTAAAGTTATTCATTTTTGTGTTTTTATGTCGACGCCTTAGTCGAAAAAGGGGATATTTTTCATGTAAAAAGATAGGAGATATCCCCTTTTTCGACTGAATCGTCGATGTATTTAATTTATTCATTTTTGTATCATAATATACCTTTCTATAGTATTAATTTCTATTAATATACCTTAAATATTTTACACAAAAGTGTATATCTTAAAATATTTCTACACAAATTCGTCTACAAATTACACTGAAAATAATAACTCAAATACACAAGTCCTGATGATCTTTTAGTGTATGATATGACAATTAAATAAAACACATTTATTTGATTTGTTTCCTTTTTCAGCTATTTTTAATATATCAAAGACAATAGCTATCAAATTTTACATTATCATAGAATATAAAAATCATATAGCTTCATTGAATATTGTAAAATTCACCTTATTTATGTTTTGGCTATAATTCAGCCGTATAAATTAAATTAATTTTAGGCTGCAATGATGAAAAAACATACTTTTTATCGCTTATATTTTTTTTAAAATCAATTTTTGTTATTTATTATAATTTTGTTTATTTTTATTTTATTTTATATTATTTTTTGTATTATCATTATTATTATTCTTTTTTTCTAACTGTTCAAAATAAACCAAATATTACGATTTTGGCATGAAAACAATGGATTTATTTAGTGATTTTTTTAGTAAAATGCACTTAAGGTTGATGCATTCTTTAAATTTTTATTTTTGCTTATTTTGGAGGATAAGGCGTAGAGGGATAATGAAGAAACAAAGATATCGATTGGCATCTCCGAGGAGAAAGCATTTCAGCATGATTCACAAAGTTACATCATTTCGAAAATAAGTAATTTTTGGCTTTAAAAAAGTAAAGACTTTTTGCGACCAAAGTATTTAAATCAATGAAAGTCAATTCTATCCATTTTCTTTCACTTTAATTGTACAAATATCATAATTACAGTTATAATTATAAATAAAATTAATTAACATAATCCTATTGAGTTCGTGGTCCTTTTCTTCTATTCTGCCCTCCCGATGGTTTTGGCTTTGGTGGTGGATTTTCTAAAGCATCTAATTCTGCGTCAGATAAGATATCTTTATACCAGTCTTTGCTGTAATGGAGAAAAACAATTAATTAATTGTATTTTTTATGGTAGCACTAATAGTTCTGAAAAAATATAGTTTTGTAAAATGATTATTCTATAACTTAAAATTATGTAAGTAATTATTTTACCATTCAGGAATCTTTCTAGCCCAATCACATTTGCCAGTTCGTTCATCAAAAGCTTGTCCAAGTTTGCATCCACTTCGTCGTGGAACTTCTCCATTAACACAAACATAGAAGTATTGACAGTCTTCAGTATCAGGATACCGTGGATGAGTTGCAGCAACTGACTCATCGACCTTAAGAAATAAATCCCAAGTTAGAGTCATTTTCATATTATTGAATATTCCCAATTATTCGCTCATTTATTGATTTTTTAATTAAATTAACAAATTAAAAATTATTATTATTTATAGGTGATAAGTAAAATTTAATAATACATTTTAATAATCACATTTAGATTTAACAATTCTTTATGTACTACACCCAGAGAAAAGAATCATGAAAATTTACTATGTTTTATAGTAGTTTGGGAAGTTTTGCAAAAGAGTACAAATTTTACTATGTTTAAGAGTAAATTTCAATATAAACATAGTAAATTTCAACGAAAACATAGTAAAATTCAACGAATATATAGTAAAATTCAATTTAAAACATAGTAAAATTTAGATTCTTTTGCAAAAATTCCCAAACTACTATAAAACTAGTGTCATAAATTTTCATGACACTTTTCTCTGAATGTATATTGCCATTAGAAATGGTAACTAAACTTATTATGAATAATGCAAGGTTGGATCAATTAACGGTCGTCTTCAAGACTACAATTTATAGAAAAAAATCATTATTTCCAACTTATATTTAAAGTTATGAATCTAAGATTAGATAACTTGTATCTCAATATTTCTTACATGAGGACATGTGAAATTAAATAAATCCCGTGATCCACATCCTGTCTTTTGGGCCTCATCTGGCCAATTACAAATTCCAGTTTTTTCAGAAAACACTAATCCATCTGGACATGTGATCATATTGAATTTTCCTTCCACGCAATAGTAAAAAGTATTGCAATTTCTTGGATCTTCATGAGCGAAATAACCATGCATTCGCGGACAATGTGGACTTGGTTGTGGTTTTTCTGTGGAAAAAAGTCGAAATTAATTCATAATTCTTCAAATGTCTTTTTCATGTAGTGCCTAATCTTTATATTGAAATACATTACTAGGGTGCAATTTTTTATATTTTATATTTAAATGCTTTGAATAAATATGCACTAAAAAGAAAACAGACATTATATTTCCTACTTTTAAAAATGTTATTAGAAAATTAGAACTACGAATTTGCATTTCAATAGTAAACTTATTGATTTATTTTATGGTTCAATAACATAAAGAGAAAAATGCAAATTGTTATCACGAATTGCAGACTTTCTCTTTAAGCATTGTGTATAGCTGATTAGCAAGTATGAATGTTATATTTAAAAAATGTTCATTGATTGCAATATACTAATACCGTTGAACAAACCCTGCAGCTTAGTAGTATTAAATTATTACTTTTATAACTTTTTTTAAAACACAAGCGTTTTTAAATACAAATTAATTAATAAGCTCTCTAAATTTATATAATTAAACATTCATTCATTTTATGTAGTTTTTATATATAATATTAAAAAAAAAGAATAATATCATGTTTTTACCAAATTACTAAATATATATTATTTAGTCAAATTATGAATAAAAAATTGTAAAATATTGACACTACAACGCGATGTTATTCTCAACTTGAAAAATGAAATGAAACTGTATTTCGAGCTACCAGAGTGTTTGACACCTAAATAATCAACTTACGAAGTTTCGGTCTCTTTGAACAATCAATGCCAAAAGGCAAGTCACACTTCTCATGCTGAGGACTGAAGTCATTGAAAACTAATCCATCCGGACAGTATTTTTCTGTTATTTTGCCATCTCGACAATCATAATACTTATCACATTGTTCCGCGTCTGGGAAGTAGCCATTCGGTTCCGGACATTGATCGGAAATTTCATCCTCATATTCAACTTCCTCCGTTGCTTCTACGGGTTTTTTTTGTACCGCTGCTGCAGCCTTTCGACGACTTTGTTCAGCGGCTTCTTGTTTTCTACTTAAAGCACTAACTGCGACTGAAAACGAGACAAACAACATATCAATATTGTTAATTTAAATTCATCTTTGAAGCATCAACAATCATTTAAAAAAATAAAATTCATATGTTGCATTATGTATTTTTAACCGATTTTGTCTACTTTTTTATATCAGTAGATTATTTTATGTTCAATTATTTTAATTATTATTTTTATGATTTTTATGTTTAATAAAATTTATTTCTTTTATATTATTTACGAATTATCAAATATTATGTTATTTACACTGAAAATGTTTAAAATCACATATATATTTTATGTCTATCCAAAAGTTAATTTCAAGTTTTATGTTTTTTAGAGTTAAAATTAAATTGGACTAGATTTAAAGGTACTTGTGATATTTTATCATTTGAGTAGTAATATTTAACTATTTAGATGGTACAATATTTACCATTTACTAGAAAGTAGGTTTACTTATATAATATAAATTTACCATTTTTATTGCTTACTTTACCATGTACGTTGCTAGTTTTACTATTTAGTTCTCTCAATGTACATATAAATGTCAACCATTTAGTTTAAAGTTCAAAATTTTCATGCAATAAACAACGGGTTATAAATATTAATTAAGAAATAAAACGATTCAGCACATTCATTCTGGCATTTAAACAATTTCTTTTTCCTTCATAATCAAAAATCATGCAAAATTACATTGAACTTATCTAACAAATGATACGCTACGACATATATCAAACATTTTTCCTACAGTATTAAACTCCACTGAATCAATAAGCGATCATTGCAAGCACACGAAAATAACCGTTCCGTCAGATCATCTTTATAAAAACAATCGGAAAACAATTTTGAAAGTTGTAAAAAGAGTATTCTCAAGGCAACGTTGGCGTCCCTGAACGATTCGACGAACGCTGGTCGACCTCGTAAACAGAAGAAAGTGAGAAAGTATTGGAGAAGGGATCAAATGGAAACATCACTTCACACATTCAAGCAGTTGCTTTCCAGTTTTCTGCTCATCAACAATACTTGTTAATGTCAAAATACCTTTAACTAGTGTACCAATAAAAGAATCACAAAACCTGAATGACAAGAATTGCACAAAATTGCCCAATCAACTATAAATCCAAAAAGCATTTTTTTGTTCGCAAAATTTCAGTTAGAAATGAAAATCTAATTAGCAATCAATCAATGAATATTGTGCATTTAAATTGTTTCGTTTGTATGTAAGAATAATAATGTTTGACGCTCACCCAGGCAGATTGCCAGACAAAGAATTTCCGCCTTCATGTTGTCGCGGGTGGGGGAAGGCTAAATTTCTAATTTCCCCGCACCAAAATGATGTGATAGTAAATGGCGTGGCAATTGGTTAGCAATTCAAGTTGATAACTAGAGACTACTGGGACTTGACTGTGACTTCGTGGGCCTTATATGTCTCCCCACTTTGAATTCCGAGTTACAACACCTAACATCGTGTTGTAGCATATCCGAAGAAGGTTGCTCTTCTACATACCCGCAACAACATACACTGCACCCAGAGAAAAGAGTCATGCAAATTTACTATGTTTTATAGTAGTTTGGGCATTTTTGCAAAAGAGTACAAATTTTACTATGTTTAAGAGTAAATTTCAATATAAACATAGTAAATTTCAACGAATACATAGTAAAATTCAACTTAAAACATAGTAAAATTTATATTCTTTTGCAAAAATTCCCAAACTACTATAAAACATAGGCAATTTTCATGACACTTTTTTTTGAGTGTGTAAATGTGAACTGTAAAATTATAGTACATTTTATATTGCATTTACCAGAAAAGAAAATGCAAAGTATAAAAATATAGTTAATAAATTGTAATTTCATTAGCATTCTAAAAATTTATAGTTGAACTAAGAAAATATATTACATTAACTATAATTATATATAATGAGATATAAATGATTAAAGTTGCCATATAACTTTATTCTAACGTGATTAGATTGAAATATAAAACCAGCATTCAATTCATTAACTATAAATATTATTTATAAATTTAAATAACTCATTCAAAGATTTCCAAAATTTTATTAAGACCATTCAAATTTGTATTATTAACTTTCAAAGTAGTATTTCATTATTCAGTAATTTTCTTTACATAATATTGAAATTATATTTGTCCATTTTTGTTCATTATGTTTTATTTATAATCTTAATAATACATTATTGTCATATATGCCAATTCGACTCACATACATTAATATACAATTTTAAGCCACATTTTGTCATCTGTCATCTCAATATTTACTTTAAGGTTATCATTTTCAAATTTCAACTTTAAATGTATATTCGTTCTATAACATTATAGTATCAATGTAATATTGTAGTGAATATTATCGCAACTATTTTATACAGTATATACTATATTTATACATAATATTTACATATACTAAATTTTTTATAGTGTAGCATGCGGTATCATCGGGTTATGGCCTGTTAACTTCTGATATACAAGAGTCTCAAAAAGACGGAATTTATTTATAGAAAAAACAGCACTGTTGAATTTTAAAGTGCACCGGTTAAAAACCGGTGTTCCTACAGATTTTTTTTTTGGTTTTTGTTTTTTTGTTTAATCATTTTATTCTCACAATCATATTGTCGAAATTCTTTTACTTTGTATTATCATTCCTTTTTTTATTCATTTCTTTTTTTATATGACATTTTTTACTGGCATCATTATTTATGCATGAGTTTCAATTTTGTATTGGTAAATAAATGCATTATTCATTAAACATGCAATTTATATTAAAGATACTGTTAAATTGTCAAAAATGCCAATTTCAAGTTAGTATATTTAATTTAAGATAGAATACAAAAAGTATAAAGAAAGCTTTACGTTTAAAGTTTCATGATGATTCTGTTAGATCATGTCTCATTTTTGTCGAAATTTCTATCGACATTTATGTTTGTCATTAGCTTCGATTGACTTTTAGAAAGCTGTTTCCCTATCAAACCATCCGCTTCTGGATTTCTACGAATTCACAATTTTCTGAATTTATTGTAAATTAGACTGAAACAAACGAAAAAGTCGTTTTGCAACTGTATATACGTTTATCGAATCACATCCATTTAAACAATAAAATGTCAAGTTTAAGTCATTGCGGATTTACGCAAATGCCTAAATTTAAGCCCATTTCTTCATTTTGCGTGTTACAGTTAAACTTTTCGATTTTTATATATACTTCTATATATAATTATGATCTACAAATTTTAATATTTGTTTTTGTTATTTTTGAAATTATCATTTTTTATTGGATGTCACTTCAAAGAATAGTAAAAAACAGATCTTTTTTCCGTTTAACTGTAAAATAAGCAACAAATGTGTTGATAAAATTGATCCGACTGTATACAAGTCGAAAACAAGTTTTTCGGCCAACTAGAATATCAGTATGAGAAATTCTTGCTGACCCGTTTATTATAAAATAGAAAATAATAATCAATTTCATAAGTTTAACTTATTAAATTGAGTTAATTTTGAAAATAAGCTAACTAAAGTTGTTTAAACATGATTGTTTTTTCAATGAAATATGATTATTTAGTTTTATTTCATTATTTTAATTGTTATTTTGTATTACTTTAATTAATTTATTGTATTTATTTATTAATTATTTATTAATATTTTATAATTAATAAAAAATTAATTAAGTTAATTTTGACATTTTTTAAGTACAAAAATTAGTCACTCAAAAGATAAGTGACAATTGTACTTTTTTAATTAATTAATTAAATAATATAATAAATTATAATATGTCATAAAAATGGATCCAAAAATAAAAAAATACTAAATTAAATAAATTAATAAACAAAAAATTTAGCGAGTATGTTATCATGAATTGAAATTAGTTGTATGTCCGTAAGTGACATGTGAATACATTTATTTGTCCTGAAACTAAATTGAATTGTTATCGTCTTAACGATCAAATGACTGCGTCATATTAGATTAATTTTGAAAACTGAAAACATCAGCGCTATCGTATGAATCAGTTCAAGGAAATGCCTTGAATTACCTTCAGATTTGAC
>JABFPJ010004343.1:0-14024 GCA_022817425.1 Gryon sp. ZL-2020 | reverse complement strand
TTTCAATTTACTGAACTGTTCAGTAATAATTATTGAGTTTATGGTTTTGTCCATCAGTTAATGTACAGTTCAGTAAATTCTTCTATACAATTCTACAAAAATTATAGGAACTTTGTCCTACGTGTATCTGACACTTTTTTCTACTTAATTCAAGTAAAATCTACTTGATTCCACTTAGTATTTTTTTAGTATAGAAGTAAAACTGGAACGAAATATCTGGTTTCAAAATTGAAAAATTGCCTAAAAATAATTAGCATAAATGTTAGATTATCAAACTGTACATGATAAACACATATTTGATTTGAGTTCTCAAAATCGTTTGCACCCGTCGCGATGATTCGTGCATGGGAATATTTATATGGTCTCACTTCGGTGAATTCATCGTCGAATTTGTTAGCGTCGTGTATTTTTGCCCCCTTTGAAGTCCTCGTTTACAGGGGTTTCGGTTGTTAGGTCCGGTTAGGAAGTCGAGATTGAAAGAATTCGCCGCGGTACTTTGGAAGGACAGGAGGGAAAAATAACGTCACTGAAGGACGAACGCGGTACGCAAGAAGAACAAGAAGAAGAGAAAATAAAAAAAAAGGTATATGAAAAAAGAAAAGAAGTTGAAATCCGTGCTGCGGTTACAAGAAGATGTGCATTGATAAAAAGGTCGAGACAAATAGGAAAATTGAAGTGCAAGTGTACGAAAATGAATAATGCGCATTGAGAGTTTAAGTAGCAAAAATGCGCACGGTCACGCATGAAATAATTTTACGTTTAATTGTTTAATTATGTCGGCTTTTCAAAGTGCGCTCTCATGACTCGGCAATGGCAAGGTCGCAGCTATGATTTCGATTAATTTAAATGTTTTATAATATATATGATAATAGTCAGTACAATCATTAAATTAATATATCAGCGGACAATTTGAAACGGATATCGATAGTTTAAGTATGTATTAAGGTATTACGGGCTTTGAAAATACAAGGATGTCAGTAAAGAGGGTATTATCACGCAACTTACAATATCGCATAGTCACGCTCATCATATTAAGTTGTACTAATTTATGAAAGCCCATAGTTATGTTTATTTTTGATGATTAAATTGAATAGTACTCAATATGTAAAAAAGTATTTTCTATGTTACTTAATGTGGTACGTACTCTCACTTTTTTAACAAATTATGAAGAATCTTTGAGGAAACTCACACAGACGAAAATATATTTCCATAGAAATATATATACAATTTGTTTTTTTTCCACCACAAATTAATGTAACTTAACAAAATAACAATTATCTCCACTTTTGTAAATATTGATAAAAACACGTTTGAACTTTTCATCTTGCATTTAAATATATAGAAAAATCGTTTATTTAATCCTCATATTCTTTATAAATTTCATACATTTTGATAAATATGGATTCGTATATTTTTTATACCGATTTTGTCCGATTTAGATAAGCTAAAGATAGATTAGATAACCGATTAAGTCCAATTTTTGCCAAAAATGGACTTAATCGGTTTTCCCTTTAAGCCACAGATATATTTTACGTATATATTGTTCATCTATGAAGAAAATTATAAATTTTTATTTACACGTATTATTTTTATTTGATAGCACTACTGTTACGTAAGTAAAAATATTTTTTAAAAATTACTTCATACTCTTTTCATATAATAATTTATATATATTATGCATAGTAAATTTCCTGTAGAATTAATTTTATAGTTGCTATTTATAACAATAACGAGTAGAAAGTTTTATTTTTTTTAAGGAAGAATTACTTGAAACAACGCAAAAACGACGTAAATTTCATTATGATTAATCAAGATCAAGATATCTTTTTGGATAATAAACTAAAAATATGCACAAATGTATTATTACGTCTTTTGCATTTATAAAATAAAGAAAAAAATTGCAAATATAATTTCAACAAGGAAATTATTTTTTTTATTAGTTAATAACAATTATACTAATTATTCAAGAATTTGTTCGAAACTTTCAAATTTTTAAATTTTGAAAATGTGTAAACTTTTAATAGAAACTTAAATTTAAAGTTTATTCCAAATAAATAACGCTAAAGGCTTCTTAGGATTTTTCGAAATTCTTATTATTTCTATCGATTTAATAAAATGAATTAATTATTTACTAGTTGTTTTCCCAACAAAAAAATGCCGACAAAGAAAATAATATTCCTTGCTGCAGTGACTTATTAATAATATATGAATTATTAAACAGCTAACGCACTTGATTTTTGCTTGACAAATTATACATTTTACTTGTATATAACTTTATTTCAAGTATGCGTTTATTTTACATGTAAAAATAAACTTAAAATAAAAATAATCGTTTTTGTACGCAAGAAATCCTATAATGTTGTTCTGGAACTCAGTATTATGTTTTAACATATTTGAACAGAAACTTGATGTACGAGTACAAGTTATTTCGTTTATTTTGTACGATTTGTAAATCAAAGCAAACTGTCACTGATGTATGCAGCTGAAACTTCAAAGTCAAGTTTACATTATTCTATTATTGTTTAACGTAACAGCATAATTAAATTAATAGAAAAATGGAAAACGTTTAAATTCAGACCGAAACAAAGGTATAAATAATTTGAAATGTTTTATAAGTTCAATGGTGAGACGGTTTTTGTACAATTTTTTTTAGCTCAGTCACGCCAATTCTGTTAATAAATCACTTCATGCGTCAAACTTCACATTCAACATTCAGCATCGCTCGGGTACCATGCACCGGCATGAAAGATGCAAGTGCCGTCAATGTTTAATTTTTTGTTAACCATTTTTTATTCAGAACATTGTGTAAAAGTACCGTGCGGCTCTATCAATCGTTGAATCGCATCCATCAAAGAGTCGAACGGGATAAAATGATCGGGTGTCCGGCAAGAATTTACAACGCCAGGTATCGGCATAATCTGAAAACGAACGGGAGTAAAAGATGGCACAAGATCAGACAAATATAAATAAGTTATATCAGAATAGCTATTGCACAAAACTGATTTACAATGTTATTTTCATGATCAAGTGTGCAGTTTAAATGTTCTGTATATTTTATGTCCAACTTATGAGTGTGTAAATTATTTTGTCAGTATTTTAATAAAGCTGTATATATGTTTCAGGATAAACTAATGTCGTTAAATTGTCATTGTTACAATTTATAGTTATTGTAAGTAATGAATATAGTCAATATTGCGACTAAATATTTTTAGTCATAAACAGCCATTTTTGCTCGCCAAAGTCATTTGTGGTCATTTTGTGTTCGTCAGTACACGAGTTCTTGTCATTCAGATGGTAAGAAAATTATTTATAGAGCGCAAAATTGCAAGTTGTATATGTCGAGATGAAAACTTAAAATATAAGGGTTATAATCTTTTATTTAACTAGTTTTAATGAATACAATTAAAAAAATAAATAGTTTCATTCCAAGTATATTATATACTTGACTTGTATATGCTTGAACTAAGTATATTTTACTTGAATAATAGAAGAATATGTAAATTGAAACAGAAAAAACATATTTTTCAAAAAATTCTCCTATTTCCATGTTTTTAATCATTCGCACATTTAAAAAAATTTTTTTTAAATTCCAATTTTTTCACATTTTCAAACTTTAAAAAATTTATGAAATATTCATAAATTCGTAAATTTTTTTAATTCCAAAACATTAGTCGTCGTAACGTCGTCGTAACATCGTCGTAACATTTTGCTAGGAATTAAGTATATTTTTTTACTTGAACTAACTCAATATAATATTTTAATTTACAATACATATATATTTTGCTGCAAGCTTCTATCAAATTGATTGAAAGAATAATTACATAATTTCAATCATAATTATCCTTTACAATAAAAGACCGTCAAAATATATTTTACCGTTTGCGTCAAACATAGCTGCTAAAAATATTAAGTTGGTATTACAGCAGCAGTAGCGCGTTGGATAAGGTAGCGGCTTTCTACTCGCGAGGTCTTTGGTTCGATTCCCGATCATGGCGCTTGGCTTCAATATTATGTTTACATTATTTTCAGTGATTTTTCAGCGCAAATATAATTATTGTATTTAAATAAAATAAATTATTAAAATATACAAATATTAGATGAATGTTTACAAACATCATAAATAGTAAAACAAAACATGAAAAGCAGTGTTTGTGAGTTTGTATTCATATTCAAATATGTGTATTTGTTGACATTAAATAAAAGAAAAAGAAAAAAAAAGAAAATAGAACCAAATAATTAAACAAAATAATTGAAAATATATTTTAATATTCTCAAAATATTTCTGTACTTGATTCAAGTAAACAAACGAATTAGTTCAGTTGATGTTCTTGATTCATTCTCACACAATATAAACATTTCATTCAATCTTAAATATACTTGATTCAAATTCAAAAAGTTTAATTAAAGAAGAATTATGAGTGTATTGAAGAATAATAATGGATTTTGCCAATCCAGAAATATTGTCAAATGTATCTGACGCCTTTTTCTACTTAATTCAAGTAAAATCTACTTGATTCCACGTAGTATTTTTTTAGTCTAAGGGTTATATTCTTTCATTTAACTTGTTTTAATAAATACGATAGAGAATAATTTAAAGAAGCAATTTAATGCATTTTATTTATAACAGATTAATGCGTAATCCAAATCATTATATGCAAATTTATTTATACGCATTATTTAAAAGAAAAAGAATGTACAAAGCGATATGTTCGTAATGAATAATTGGCTCATTTTTGAGCAAGAATTTTAAAAGCATGAATTGATATGAAGAATCTTATTTTCATAACGACAACAAATTAATTTGGGAGACATTCAGCTCCCCCAGAATATTAAATAAGTATAGGATAGCCTAGAAATTTTTATATTAACCAGTAGTGTGAGTGAAATTAAGTTAACGTCAGTTGAAGAAAATCAAGATAAAATAAAAAATGTTTAATTTATCAAAGAACAATCTTATATATAAAATAAAGAGTACAATACAGTTTATATTTTCTAGAAATTATGAAATTCTTTAATAATGACTTAAATCTTATAAGATAATACGTTGGTAAAAAAAATATACGAAGATAAATAGGACGTAAAAGATATTTAAAAATATATCAAAGCATATTTTATATAAGTTTTACTATTTGCTATAATACGAATCAAGAGACACGGTAGTGTCTCTGGCCAAGTATTTATAATTTCATAAATTATAAACAGCAAACCTGTGCGGTAATAGTTATTTTCAGATGAGTGATTAAATTTAAACATATTGAATTAATGATATTGTTAGTTTATTTGGAAAATAATTTAAAGATTATTCTAAGTAAACATAAAGACAATTGTGAGAGGGTTGTCAGGGGGTTGTGAGAGGGTTGTGAGAGGGTTGTGAGGAGGTTGTGAGGGGGTTGTGAGGGGGTTGACGGGAAGTTTTCACGAATTTTTCAGGAATTTTACAGGTTCTTTGACAAAATTTATAGTTATTTCAGACATTTTTCAAAAACTTTTCAAACATTTTTCAGACTTTCTACACAGTTTGAAATTTTCCTAGCAAAACGAAAAATATATCGGGGGTCGTGAGAGTGTCGTGAGCGGGTCGTGAGCGGGTCGTGAGGGGGTCGTAAGGTCATAAGAAGGTCATAAGTAGGTCATAATAAACAATCAATTTATCCATACTAATATATAAAATTGAAAATATGTTTGTTCGTTTGTTTGTTTGTATGTCAATGACGCAAAATCTACCTGTCCAACTTAAACCAAACCAGAGAATATAGTCCTATGTCTCCAAAGGGTCGAATCCGTTGTTTTTCGCAATATCTGCACTATATTTTTAGAAAAAAAATTTTTGTGCCATAGGTGTCATTCCTCAAGTGTCATAAAGGATTTCATAAGGGATGTCATTGGGGATGTCATAGGAGATGTCATAGTGGATATCATAGGCGATGTCATAAAGGATATCATAGGGGATGTTATAAGGGGTGTCATAGCGGTTCATACGGAGTTTATAGGGAGTTTGTACGGCGTCCATAAATAGCCCATAAAGACTTTATAGAGATACTTCCATTGAAGCTAGGAATTTAGCTGGGAGTCATAGGCTGTCATAGAGAAAGGGTCATAGGCTTTTTGTCGGGCGAACCCGGCGATTCAGCTAGTATAACATATATATAAGGTAATATTACATTTTTGTAATATATCATGAAAAAATATCAGGTTTTCCAATATAATTATATTTATATAAAAAATTAGTCGATCACAATATATAAAATATATCATTCTCTTATCTCACCAAAAATCCATTTTAATAGTAAAATGGTAAACTTCAAAAATGTTATATTTATTATATGAAAAATGTATTATATGAATTCATATTTATTATAATCACTTACCAGTCAACGAACGCGTTTCACATTTTTTATTGCACTGTTTGTGTACCTATAATTATAACATTATATAAATTATACTTTAGCATAAAAGTTTGCTAATGGTAATGTTATTTCGTATATTTATGAAGGCATTTCAATAAGCTAAACTTTAATAAATTAAGTAAAACGAAATAGAAAAATAGAAGAAATAAGCAATTCTTTTGAATCTTACATAATTTATTACTTTATTTGTGTATTTAATAAACTACAGCAACTCGTGTAAACGTTGCCCGACAAATCGGACCTCTTCTGTCCTGCAACCTTTGCACGCATGCTTGGCAAGCGCAAAAGTGCATGCAGAGAATAAAAATTCTTTGCGCTGGAGCCACTAAACATATTTTGCAACTCCATTGATTATTTTGATCTGAAAAAGAATGTATAACAAATTACTTTTTTTATATTAATATTATGGGTACCATTTGAGATATTTCTATTAAATGTTATAACATGTTGAATAATATTTTTTAATCACAAATAATAGTTTTAGCAGAATTTTGATCCCAAACGAGTGCAGAATGCGTTTATTTTCTCGTGAGAGAGCATATTAAAGTGGAAAATAATATGACAATCAAAATGAAGTAATTTTCGTACCGTATTTATACAATGCAATTTTGAATTTCGATTTGTTACAAAGCAAATTTTAGTTTGGTTTTTATTCAATTGAAATACATTTTTTAATGTGAATTTAAATACAGTTTTTTTCAAAGAAAGAATCGTGAGAGTGCAAAATGTTATTTCTCCCTTGTTACATAATATACTATACCGTCATCGCATTCTTCAGCAGTTGCATTTTGTTAATTATCACCATGAACTCGACTGTTTTCATCGATAACTGCACCACGCAAAATGTCAGCCATACCAAATGCTGATAGACTACGTCTGTGAGGTACAGCGTCGCGTCGTCTTGCAGCAACGCCTGCGGCATCTATATTAATTAAAATATTTAGTCAAATCTTTGTCACAGAATAATTATACAAATACAAAATATATACTAAGTAAATAAATGAAAAATATGAAAAATATATGTTCATATTCGGAAACCTTCGATCATTGCTGGCTTGTCTAATAGTGATGGTTTAAACGTATAACATATAAGAAGTTATCATTTATTTCTAAGAAAAATTGATGATATTAAGAAAATGTTTCACTGAAACCTGTTAATGGTATTACAAGATGTAGCATCTCAGCATGCACGACAAGGAAGGATTTCAAAAAATCTGCAACGGACAATCTGTAATTAATAAAAGAATTAGTCATGACAATTGCCGTAAGACAGATATGCAAAGGTATATCAATCATACCTTTTAAATTATCCTATCCTACTAATATATAAATATGAATGTATGGATGTTTGTCTGTTTGTTTGTGTGTTTGTTTGTTTGTTTGTATGAGCATCACGGAAAATCTACCGAATCGGGGCCGGGGGAGGGTGTTATAGGGATGTCATAAAGAGTCATAGGCAGATCAGAGGGGCAATAAGAGGGGTTCATAAGGCGTCCAGAGGGAGCCCATAGAGGGTCCATAGGAATATCTCGGATGGAACTAGGGATTTAGTCAGAACTCATATACGGTCATAGGGAAGGGATCATAGGATTTTGCCTGGGCGAAGCCGGGGCTTCAGCTAGTTGTACATAAAAGTTAACAAATTAATTACAAATAAAAATTTGGTCATCCATATATTTATATACATCTATCTGTTACGGTTTTATGCAATACATTCACGTTAATTTGTTACTTTATTTGAATCATTATTTTAAAACTTATTGTTCTTATATATATTTGAATGGATTTTATATCGACCATTATTCAGTATCTCTTCAGTCATATAATCAAAAAAAAAGGTAATGTAAAATATAAAGAGACGTAACGTATTTCAGAGAGGTATGTTCTTAAAAATAACGAATATTTCAGTCGCTTCAAATACAGAAAAATATAATTAAAATTAACTGATGACTTAAAAGTAAAGGTCGCGAAATCAAGCAAGGCGCACTCTTTACTATATCAAGTAATCAAACAATTCCAAGTTTTATAATTTAATTTTACTTGTTTCTACTTCATCTTATTCTACTTAATACATTTTAGGTATGTAGATAAATTATACTTACTCTAATGACATTACTTGCAGCTTCTTGGCTGCAATAATCTTGTTTCTTGATTTCAAGTTTCTAGGTTGTCGGACAGTGTTGGTGCCTGACAACTTTCCGATAACCGCCGACACGAGCTTGATAGCTTGTGAGCGTTCTAATTGGCGGCACTGAGCCGACGCCAGCCGAAAAGCTTTCGGCCGAGCGGGCCTCTCTAATTGGTCAGCCGAACGGCGGCCGGCGTCCGAGCCGGCCACCTTGCACGAGCCGACCAGAGCCATTGTTCGATAGAACGCCCGACGAATAATATCGAACCCGATCCAAGCGAATAGTTTTTCGTTCGTCGACGGAAGTGCCCGGACCGAGCCGCGCGCGTGTAGAAAGTGCTCATAGTGTGTTGACCACCTGAGGAAGCGCACGCTGGTCACGCGCGTTTCATTGAATAAAGTAAAGTTTGTTTTCGTTAAATTGTTGTTGTCTGTTCGCCCGTAAACCCCGTCCTTTTTCCGCGTATATTATTGTTGTTTTCAGGGTTTGCTCTTTTGGTTTTCTTGTTGCGACGCTCGTGAGAGCTGACCAGCTCTCTCCGCGCTTTGAGATGGGTCGCTGCGTTGACAATCAGCATGCGATAAGAATTTCATTCGTTTTGTTAGTCGTTTTCGATTTTCCACTTTCCGCATTTTTTGTACTGACCAATCTTTTGGCCGTTTATGGGAAAACGGCCTGGCGCTTAGATCACCATTGGGCTAGGGATCCTCATGTCTTATAAAAATCGAATCGATTCATAGAATCGATTCTATTAAATCTTAAATTACGATGCATCGATTAATTAGTCTGAAAAAAAATCGATTCATGATAATCGAATCGATTATTTAAATTTATAAATAAAATATATATAAAACCATGTCATTTTTAAATAAATTTATTAAATATTAAATTAAACAACATATTAAATATTAAATATTATTAATATATACAATTTATATATTAAATATTTATATTATAAATATTCTTATTATAATATATATATATATTATGTAAACTTAGGTTTCACAAATCCCAGTATTGCTTTTCAATTGACTCTAAGAATAAAAGTTCCGAAAATCGTTCTTCCGTTAAACGGCATCTGCTTGCGCTTAAAACCCGTCCAGCGCGACTAAATAAACGCTCTGATGGCACGGATAAATATCAGGTACCTACCAGGCACAGCTAAATATCTTTTGGCAATATGAAACAATTTAGGATATGTATCTTGACGCTTTATCCAATATGCCAATGGATCTTCCGATCTATCGATCACTGGTTCGTTTAAATACAATCTAAGCTCGGTTGGTACTTCTCCTAACTTATCTTCGGCAATTTTACTTGAATGTTGTACCGCAAGCTCGTCATGAATGTCCCACAGATCATTTCCTTTTTTTGTTGTGACAGTCGTCCATTTTGCGCTGATTCAATGTTGATAGTCTTATCAGCTAGAAAATTAAACAAATCTATTAGGTACATTAATGACACTCTAACATTGTGCATAACACAACTATAAATTACTTAATTTTAAAAAAGTGTATTAAATTATTTTTATAATAATTTTGTTTTGTAATAATAAATATTATTATTAACATATACAATGATTGTTTTTTTTTAATTAAATTAGTTTGAAATAATGTATTCAGAATTTCTTGAATTCAGAATATGATAATGAATAATAATAAACAATAAATAATGAATTCAGAAAATCTTGCTTTTAAATATTTATAAGCAAGATTTATAAGCAAGCAAATAATGTTAAACATTATAAAATTTATAATGTTTAACATTATCATGTAAGGATATTAAGTACCTTTGATCATTTTTGCAACATTGTTGATAGTTTCCGCAACAGCAAGAGCACTTTTAAAATGTAGCTTTTTAAATCTTGGATCAAGTAATGTTGCGATGGCCAAAGTACTACTTTTTTCTACATTTGATGTCTGCGATCGAAATCTTTTTGTCAAATTTAACATGATGTTTTCCTTTAAAGATAAACCAGTTGACGAAGTGGGCGCTAACTTTTCAGTTTTAGTGAACAAAATAGATGTCAATGGTATAACTTTGCTTCCAGAAATATATTTTTCTGCCGAAATATCCACTGTTGCTTTTTCCAAACGATCTAAAATCAAACTGACATCTTTGATTGTCTCCATTTCTTTATGAGAAAGCATGGACTGGTTTGGAAATTTGTATAATATACCAGCAATGTAATTTGAGAGTTCAACAAATCGTTCCAACATATAAAGCGTTGAATTCCATCGCGTTTCGCATGATTGAATTAGATTTTTTGTTTGTCCTTCTTTAACACCTTCTTTGAGTTGCGCTTTTCGCAATTCATCTGCAGCGTTGTTACTCTGCTTGAAAAAAGTGACTATGGCTTTTACTCTGTTTACAATTTCTGTGAGATTTTCAGTGTTCTTTATTGAGTCAACGGCGACCAGATTCAACGTGTGTGCATAGCACGGCAGATGTTTTCCTGGGCCAAAAAATTCACTAACTGCCTTAACAATATTAGCTGCGTTATCTGTATTAATAATGAAAATTTTCTCATCAATGTGCCACTTTTTTAACACAGACTTTAATGTTGATCCCAAGTACAAGTAATCATGAGACTTTGATAATCCTTTTGTACCCAGAGTGTAAGATTTTAATTTCACATCATTGTTAACATAATGGACTGTTATACCTATATAACTTTTGCTTTTGTGGCTGTCAGTCCATAAGTCTATTGTCAAAACAATGGATTCTTGTTGTTCTAACTCCTTGACTATTGATTTTTTGATGACAACGTATTTGTCATCAATTCGACGAGTCACAGTGGATGCAGAGGGCGGCTTATACAGCGGTTGTAAAGATTTTGAATACTCTTTAAATCCTTCGTTATCAGATATTGAAAATGGTAAGTTAGCCTTCACGATAAAATAAACTAACGCATTTGTTGCTTTTAACACTGCCGAGCCATCATCTAAAAAATATGAAAAGTTGCATTAATATAATAAATAAACGCCGTAAATATTAAAGTAGAAAATATTATAAATTTTAATGGATTTAGTAAATTAACAAAATGTGTAAACTCAATTAATCAATAAATAAATCAATAAATTAGTACCAGTAAACGATTTTATGCGATTAAATGCATCGTTAATTTTGACAACTGAAGAACTGGGTTTTCGAGAATCAAGTGCATTTGTGCATGAGTTTACGTCAGACGTGGATTTCGTTGAAGGATTAAAGTCTTTAAGGTTACTCGAAGATGAGGATGATGTATTTGGAGTGTTTTCGTCGGAAGTACTAGGTGATTCTTTCAACTTCTTAGAAGGCGGTTCATCATTTACGTGACTATAATGTAATCTTTTCATGTGATTTGTAAGATTTGTTGTGTTACCACAATTTTTGATATTTTTAAAACAAATTCTACATTTGTAATAATGTAACATCATCTACTTTGGTATAAAACGAACGTATATTCGTACTTTTTTTATCAGCCGACATTATGATCAATTCTGTAAAGAATGAAATTAACAAAAATTTTTAATAACTTTGACGAAATTCCAATAAGTAATAAGAAATAATATCATAAGTATTTATTTATAATAAGAAAATAATAATGTAAGATTTTATAAATTATTTTTATTTTATTTTATACTTTTCACATATTAAAATATTCAAATTATGCTTTTTGACGAAAAACATGTAAATGGTAAGTAATAGGGAGGATTTTTTTTCGCAGAATATGAAAAAAAGGTCAAAAATTGCACAATAACCAAATTTTTTTAATATTGAAAATTTGTTTACAATTTTAGCAATTTAACCTAACCTACAACCTGACAAGAGAATCTGATTTTTAACACGTTCACGCTTAATAATACACGAAAAAATAGGAGAACAGACATATGTAATTATCAATTAATTCTCAATTTAATATAATAATAATAATATATATTAATGAAAAATACAAACCTTATTTCGTTTCGTCAATCCAAATACGATTACCACAAACACGAAATCATTTCAAATATTCAAATGTATTAGAAGTGAAACTGCCTAAATTGTGAAAAAGCTTAAATAGTGAGAAGTTCGGCAAAAGCACTTCGAAGTTTGAGCTTTACAAAGAATCGTGCTTCGAGGAAAAATACATTCTTTTTGCTTTTCATTGCAAGTGAGAAAAAAGAGATAGAAATGCTTGCGCATGAAGTATATATAAAAAACGTAACATAAAATGATTCTTCTTTAACTTGTTATTTTTTACCTTTTTAATTTAAAAAAGATTTTTATTTTATTCCATTTCAGTTTTAAATATCTAATTGCTTATATAAAAAATAAATAAAGAATTTTTCTACCGATTCTGACAATAATAGAATCGATGCATCGAATAATCGACAAAATGAAGAATCGTGAAAATATCGATTATTTTTGTGTGAAAATAATCGATTTTGTAATAATCGAATCGATTTTGATTATCCCTACATTGGGCCAACCAGTAACCGGCCGCCCAGAAGTGTTTTTCCGCCGCGTGACCGCGGGCCGTGTTTAATAAATATGTACAAATTATATCAATTATATAAATATGTACAAAGTACATAATTGATGAATTCATATTACTTACGTAAAGGTCGGTGTATTTGCCCAGACTCACGTTCAATTGATTTTTTTATTTTCGTTATTAATAATTTCTTTGTTTTCTTGATTCTTTTCCATTGGGTTTTTTAATAAAATTTTTCAGTTTTGGTTGTTTTTGACCGAGGATAGGACACAAAAAAAATGAAAAATGTATTACTGTCAATTTAAATATAATATTTATAAAATAAAATACAATAAATTGTCGATTAACCTGGTTAATCTGAATTAAGAAATCATACAGTCATTGCTCTGAGTACATTAAAGTAAGCCATAGCTGATTTCATTACCTAGAAGTTTATTCTTATTTAAATAATTTAGATTCACATTTTTACTTTCAATTTACTAAATTTTTTATATGAAATTAAAATAACATATGTAACTTACACTTGTAAAACTAGGAAGTGATAGCTCGATCAATTTACCCGCCATAATTTTGGCTGAATTTTGTGATATATATATAATAAATAACAATTCAGCGGAAATGCTGTAAGATAATATGTCCCATTCAATGGCGCAGCAGATGTTACCAACTTTTCGACACTTGTAAAACATATATTTGCTTTTCAAATTTATAACTTGCATGTACTCTCAAATATTATATAATATAAATTTCTACCTGTTCAGTAAGAAATTCTCCAATATAACAAAATATAAAGATATTAAATGTCATAGAAACAAATAGAGTAAGAAACGTCATCTGCCGAATCAAATCTTTGTCTTCTAACTCCAACTCCTACAATCAAAGTAGTTTAAAAATAATTGTGATAACATTTTTTATTTATGTGCAATTCAGAAGTGGGTATTAACTAAGATAAGAAGGGGTGGTATACATTTTATCAAAAAACTATTTTATCAAACATATCAAAATATTGCAAAATGTATTTATCTA
>JABFPJ010004342.1:0-14026 GCA_022817425.1 Gryon sp. ZL-2020 | reverse complement strand
AATTATAGAAAAAAAAAAAAAAAAAAAAAAAAAAAAAGTGGTGGCAACGAAGAAGACAAATTGTTAAGAATGTACAGTGTTACGAAAAATAGACTTTTGCTCGGTAATCTCGATGGAAATGTATGCCCGTGTCATAATGGCACGTTGATTATTGACAGTTTCTGAACTTTGTAATCGCTGTCATTGTCGAGAACGAGATTTATAAATGAAATCAACGGGGATTTCATATTCGCGACATAACCTTTATTTTGTTTCGGTTTTAATTTTTCATTGAAGAAATTATCGTTGTATATGTCATTGTAACAATAGTTTATCAAACAATTACGACGCATTTGTATCAACAATGTTGGAAGGACTCGTCGCTTACGTTCTTAATAATTATCTGGGAAAATATGTCGAGAATTTAAATACCGATCAATTGAGTATTGCTTTGCTCTCTGGTGAGTTGCTTTTATTACTTTATTAATCTTATAAATATTGTACGATATTTTTAATTATTATTCTCGGGAAATTATTAATCATGTAAATTAAATATTTTGCACAAATATATTTGTTTAACAAATAATGTCATTCAAAATAAAGAAAAAAAGTTGCAAAGTTCTGAAAGAAATATATGTTTTATTTTTCTTTACATCGTGTATTTATATCATGTAAATATATATAATTTGACTTCGTATTGTGAAAGAATTGTGACTGTTAAGTTGATTTTTTATTTCTTTATATTTTTTACATTAATATTTTGATCTTTTTAAATTTAATTTATTTTATTTTTGTTTTATTTCAATTATTTAAATTTTAACTTAAATGACAATACAATTTATTTGCATTTGAATTTACAAGTGAAGTTGAATTAGAAAATTTGCCATTACAAAAGCCAAATTTTCATTATTTAAATTTATTTATTAAAAATGAAATTTATAATTATTTAAATTTAATTTAATTTAATTATTAAAAATGTAATCATTTCAATTGACTTTAATGATAATACAATTTATTTATATTTGCAGGTGAAGTTGAATTGGAAAATTTACCATTGAAAAAGGAAGCTTTGAGAAATTTGGGTTTGCCTGTTGAAATAAAGGCTGGATTTATTGGAAAAGTTCGACTGCAAGTACCAGTGACACAAATTCGTACTGCCTCGTGGGTTATTGTTATTGAACAGTTGTACTTAGTAGCTGGACCTATTAATTTAGATGAAGTAAGGCATAAGCAAATTTTACATGCAAAAAAAAAAAACAAAAAATATGAGACATAAGAATAAAGTTCTTATTTGCTATATAAAAAAATCTTATTTAAAATTTAATTAATATTATTTATTATGTTAATTAATCAATACATACTTAATATTACATATTATTTATATTTTATATAATATATTAATTAATTAATATTTACTTAATGTTGTTAAAAATGAATAAAAATCACTCGAATCCGTTCTATATTATTATATTTCAAGAAAACTGAAAAACTGAATATTATTCATTATCTTTAGTAATTGTTCTGAATAACTGAATAAAAATGTTGATTAATAAATAAATTGAAAGAATGTGTTAAAGAATGAATGCCATTTGACTTAAAAATGTATGCACTGACTGGCAATAAATGATGCCAAATGCGATGTTTTATTTATGACAATTCGTAGATATATTATATAATTTGAATTTGCTTTCGTGAAAGTCGCAGTGTATTACTGTGATGATTATTTCGCGTATATATAACAGTTGGTTATCTATTAAAAGTCTCATAAAAATAAAAGCGCGTTTAGCAATGTATAACATATAAATATTAAATAAACAATAAATAACGGAATATATTGAAAAAACAATTCATCAAATTAATACTAAAAGTTGGATTAGCTTCAGTCATCATGTCAGTGATTACGCTTTCATTTGTAATTTAAACTTAAGATCATACTAGGAAAGATTGAGTCATAGACTAAATATATCGAATGAGTTCTGTTTATATATACAAGTATAAAACAGGTTTCAGATATAATTTCTTGTACTGATAATAGTCGCAGTTTTCTGTTTACAATATAAGATAAGAATAAAAAATGGATGTAAATATGTTATAATGTTAAAAATAATTAATTGTATAATTTCAGTATGATATTGAAGCTGAAAAGCAATCGTTCGTAGATTACAAATTAAGTCGGCTTGAAGCTTTGGAAGCAAGATGGAGAGCCGACATGGACCAAGAGCCTGGATATTATGCCACCAGTTACAGTTCTTGGCTGAATTATGGAACTTCTTTAGTGACAAATGTAATCGAAAATTTACAGTTAAATATAAAAGACGTTCATTTACGATACGAAGATGCTATATCATTGAACGGTAATTTTTTTTATAATTATCATATATCATTCTTTATCAATCATTTGATAATTTATTTGTATTTTGTATAGGAAATGGAATAGCGTTTGGAATTATTATTGAAAGTTTAAATGCTCAAAGTTGCGACTCAACTCTGTGTCCAGGAGCCACCTCATGGAACACTATGGACGCTTCGTATAAACTTATGGAATTAAATGGATTATCTGTATACTGGAATAATATTACAGAAGATGAGTTTTACGGGAACATGGAGTTAGGAGACTTAACTGTACATAAATTATCTTTTTAGATTGTCTAAATTTGATGTTATTTGTATTTGCATTTTAATGACGATGCTTTTTCTAGTCCGCAATGAGCAAATGGAAAAAGGAGTGGAATTACATTTTATCACCGGTTAATGCAAAGGCAAACATTAAACGAGACAGATCCGAAAGGCCATTGAGGTCGGTTAATAGGCCACGAATTGTTGTTAATTTATCGCTCGATAAAGTTCCTTTATCATTGACAGATGTGAGTTTGATAAAAATTTTTATTTTAAATCCACAAGTTTTCAATCGTAATTTTTTGATAATTAAAAAATGTATTTATTTTATTTAACGGAATTTAGATAAAAAGAGCGATTGTCATTTGCAGAAACAATATAAGGAGATAGTCAATTGTATAAAAAGTTTAGAAAACATTGATCGACAGCGAAGCCAAAGAAGATGTCGTCCTCTTGTGTCAATATCAGAATCGCCGAAGGAATGGTGGTTATATGCAGCACGTTGTTACATTGGGAAACACTGTTTCAAGCCCAAAATCACATGGGAGGAAATGCTCGAAAGGAGTCGAAATAATAAACTTTATGTGGAAGCATGCGTTAAATTGTTAAGTTAGTAAATGCACATATTTTCAGCATATATGATATTCAAAACTTTATATCTAAAACTTGATATCCAGAACTTCATATCCAAAATTTAATATCCAAAATAAAATATTCAAAACATGATATCCAAAATGAGACATTCAAAACTTTATATCCAAAACGAGACATCCAAAACGTAATATCCAAAACGTGACATCCAAAACTTTATATCGAAAACGAGACATTCAAAACAAGACATCCAAACCTTGATATCCAAAGTTTGATATCCAAAACTTCATATCCAAATTTAACAACTAAAACCCCTTTTTTTCAGATTCGCCGACATCAATCTTACCCCCAGAAACCAAAGCCCTAAAAGACATGATGGAACAAGAGCGCAGTTTCGACGAACTACGAGTTCTGCGTGAAATCGCGATGCACATAGTAATGCCACCGCGCGTAACTCGGGAGCCAAACAACGACAACTCAACTCAAGCTCGGGGCATGCTTGTTCAATGGTTTCCGCAGTGGTGGGGCTGGTACTCAAAGCCAAACAGTGCCAGTCCCCAAACTGCGCCAAATTCATCAACATTCGACGGCGAACTACTAGACGCTTTAGCAGACACAATCGATGACGACACGTTACTACGTCGCGACACAGTATTTGGTCAGTTTAACTTTACGTTGACAAAAGGTGCTATTTCCTTATGCATAGTCAATCCTGAAAACAAAGACGTAAAACCAAAGCCCGCAATGGAATTACAGTTCGAAAAAGTGGATCTAACGTACGAATCACGACCTCGTTCAGGTTCGCATAAGTTCGCCATTAGTCTCGGTGCTTTATACCTTCACGATTATCTCACAGAAAAATCAACATTCCCGATTCTCGTTCAGCCCCAAGTGGCGCAAACGACTCGTTTAGGCGGATCTTCGTCCGAATTGGTGACTGCAAACGAAACCCAATCCCTGTTCGAACTCACTTACGAGAAAAAGCCGCTCAACCGAAACGTCGATCATTCACTGTACATCCAATCGCGATCCCTGGACGTCGTTTACAATCCCCACGCAATCCAGTGGCTCGTGGACTTCATGTGCGAGCCACATCGTTATTCCCCGAATCAACAGCTGCAAGCGATGAAGCGCCGAACGCGACGTCGACTCATGAAAAACTGGGAACAAATCTTGGAAGGGGACTTCGTTTACCGATCCTCGTGGGATTTGCAGTTAAACATATCGGCGCCGCAGATTTTGTTGATCGAAAAGTTTACGGATTCAAATGCCGCAGTAGTTGTGGTGGACTTTGGTCGGTTGCATTTATCCAACAGTATTGACACGAAGGAAAAGTTTATTTTACAGTCGCCAACGAGCGACGATTACAACGAAGACGATGACGAGGAATACGAGAGATTTGAGACGCCATGTTCGACGCCGCCCGGAAGTCAGGAGAACAGCATGTCCGCGCCAATTGACAAGCCCCAAGTGATATCCGAGACGGAGTTGCACAACAAGATGTACGATCATTATTCCATTGACTTGTCGGATCTGCAGATTTTGATCGGCAAGGTGAAGGACAATTGGAAGCACGCGCGTATGCGTGGGACTTCGAGCTTGCACTTACTGGAGCGATTTAATATTTCATTGCAAGTAAAGCGTCGAATTGTCTCGACGGCGGATCCGTATTACATCTTTCCGAATGTCTCGATTTCGAGTGTGTTGCCAAAGTTGGTTGTACATATCAATGAACAGAAGGTACACTCCATCAGACTAATGTATCAATTATTAAACAAAATTCTCGCGAGTTCCACAAGCGGAAGTGACTCGCCGGAAGTGGAGCGACGCAAAGAGGAGGAAGAAGAGGAGAATCTGAACAACGAGCAGAGTATGCAGAATCACGCGGTGATGGTGCAGTTTGTTATCGATCAGATGACCTTTGAACTGCAGTCGCGGGGTCGAAGTGTGGCGGAGCTGCAGGTCACCGGTGTGAGGGCTGCTTTAAAGAAGACCACGGATTTAAGGATATCATTGTCAGTGCATGGATTGTTACTGGTTGATGCGTTGCAGGAATTTGGGCCGGACTTTGAGTTGCTGATGGCGAGTCACAAGCACGTGGGTATGGACAGTGTTTCCGGCAGTTTGCGTGATTCGGAACCAACCTCGCCGGTTTCGCCGATATCGCCGGGGTCGCCGGATCACACGGTCCCGCGCAGACTCACGTCACCGATTGCGTTGACGCATGCGCTGTCGAGTCTGGCGAGAAATGCCGATCCCAAGAGTCCCTTTTCGCCGAAAAACACGATCCCAATGGGGATGGATCAGTTGGACTCCGAAGCGTTGATTATGATAGAACTGCGATTCGTGAATAATGAGAATGAAAATTTACAGTTTGCTAACATCCAGTTCAATAATTTGGATATCATAGCGAATCAGGTGACGATAGTGGAACTCATGGGTTTTGTCAAAAGACTCTTTCCCTCGCAGAAGTCTTCGTCGACACGAATGGAAAGACAGGCTTCGCAGTCGAGTCTCGCGTCCGATTTCAAAGTTTCCACCACAAGAACCGAAGTCACTTTCGACTTTCATCGGCTGAATGTTCTCTTTTTACGCGCGGTTATGCAGGATGGCAATTTAACCGGTCAGAAGATCGCAACTGCGACTATGTCCGATGCCAGAATCGAAGCCAAACTGTCGACCAATAACTTTGTTTCGGGTTCGCTCGGGGGACTGCAGTTGTTGGACCAAACGGTGATCGGCAAGACGCATCAGCGAATTTTGAGCGTCGGTCGGGATCCGCTGGTGGATGATCCGCACGATCGGCAGGCTGAATTTCCAAGTTTAGGTGTCCATCAGCAGGATGCCTTGGAGTTTTCACTGCAACGCAACTACGGCATGGATTCAAACGCGGAGATCGCCGAAACCACGGCGGATATTAAGATTCGAGTTGGGAGTGTTTGGTACACGCATGCGCCGCATCTGATCGCGGAGTTGCGTTCCTGCGCGGACGAGTTTAAGCAATACTTGAGTAACTTGGCGCGACAGATTGGCGCGGCTGCAACGGACATGGCTATTGGATTGGTTCACGCGGACGACTGGCCTTTGCCGCAGCGCAAGCGGATGTTGAGTATCTCATTAGATGGCTCGGAAAACACCAGCAATTTGTCGATAAATCTGGATATCTTGCTGGAAAGTCCGGTCATTGTGATTCCACGTTCTTCACAGAGTTTGCAAGTGTTTGTTGCGCATTTGGGTACAATGTCGTTGCAGCACGAGTCGTCCCGAGAGTCGACGAACAAGCAGAAGCTGAGTCTGGAAGTTCGCGATATGAACTTGTATTCGTTGGACATTAATATGAAGTTAGGTCAAATGCAACGAGTTAGTCAGATGCCGATTCGAGCGGAGGATATGTACTGCTGTAAGAAGTTTGGAAAGCCGATTTTGCACGATACTTTGTTAACCGTTGAAATCGAAAGGGACTTGGCGAAACCGAACTTGCGCAGTCCAGGTTTTCTCGTGGACTTGGAGATGGCCAATAACATACCGGTCGTTCAGGTTCACGGCGTTGTCGTGACTCCGTTGAAGGTTTCTTTATCTCGAGCTCAGTATGAACAACTGCAGGATACAATAAATCGGTTGTTTTCAATGTCCGCAGCTGAACCTAGTCAAAAGCCACAAAATTCTGTAAAACAGTCAACACCTTATCCAACGGAGAAATTCGATTTAGCGATTAAAGTATTATTTGAGTTGCCCGATTTGAGTATTCAGTTAAAGCAAAATCGGTCGGAACATCAGCCTTTGGTTGAGCTGTCGATGAGGGACTTTGTGGCGAAGTACGAGAAGATTCAGAAACATGAGTCGACGATGCAGGTGTCGTTGAAGTCACTTCTGATGGAAGATCTGCTTTGTCCGGTTGGTTCTAAACATCGGTTTATGATGCAGTCATCGGCGCCGAATCGCGCGAGACTTCGTGTGGGCATGTCCAAGTCCTGTCCGGACTTGACGATTAGCCGATCCTGCTTAAAAAGAGACACTTTTGCAGGAAGTTTGCCCGATCGGTTGGAAACCGATACACTTTATGGGGCCATTCCATCGCACTGGCGTATCAAACAGGTTTCCGTGATGAAAATCAATTCCGATATTCCAAACACTCCGCCGCCATCACCCGGAGGAATAACCAGCGAAGAGAATTTAGTGCTCATTAACATCACCACGAAAACCCAAATACCGGATTTGAATAACGATCAGTTGAAGCAGCGCAAACTTATGACTGTGGATTTTAATTGTCTGGATTTAATCATCAGAGTTGAGTCTTGGATGGTTGTGTTGGATTTCCTCGGAGTTGGTTCCCCGAGTAGTTCCAGTCAACCGAATGTTACAACAGTTGCAACTTCTTCTATTCCCGAATCCGAGCAAGAAAGTTTCATTCATTCGGAAACCGAAGTTGAAGTACGATCGTTAACGTTGGTTCTTACTCATACCGATCGTGAAATCGCCAAAGCCAACGTTTCCGATGTCACTGTTCACATTTTAAAGGAACACGGAAACACCAAAGTCTACGGATCACTTGGATCAATTTCCCTCTTGGACTTGACTTCACACGGCCGACTTTATCGCGAGCGATTTCTCATTTCCGGTCGAAAGGCTTTGCACTTCAATTATCTCAGTTACATGGACACAACCAATCGACCTTTCGATGCTCAATTGAAACTCCAAATGTCGGCGGTACATTACGTTCATACCCAAAGATTCATCGCCGAACTGCAAGCCTTTTTCCTTCATTTCTCAAGATTAAGAACTGTCATGGCAAATTTACGCGCCGGTCGTAGTGCCGTGATTTTGAACGAACGCAGCACCAGATTGTCGTTAGAACTTCACGCGGCAGCTCCCAACATCCTTCTTCCCGTGAGTTCCAGGTCCGAAGAGATGATTTTGCTCGATCTCGGCGAACTCACGGCTCGCAATACCTTCGAACTCTCGGAATCGGTTGATCAAAGCAGACCTCCCTTACTCTTGGACGTCATGAACTTGGATCTCGTGAACATGGACGTTTACGCTGCAAAACGAGCGAAAAGCGACGAACGCGTGGAAAACGAAGAAACTCTGACGATCGGCAGCTTCGTTGTCATCAAATCCGGTCACTCGTTGCTCACCAACAAGTGTCACTTGAAGCTCCGAGTCGAACGCAATCTCGACAGTTATCTCTGTCACGATATCCCAGATGTCAGCGTCTACGGAACCTTATCCACGATGGAATGTGCGTTGGATCCCGTGCAGTATATGCTCATCCGTGGACTTCTCGCGTACAACATCGGCGAGAATCTCGACGACCTTCGGAACTTTATGCAGGATATGAGTGACGATATGACAAATGCCGCGAGTCAAATTGACGACAAAGTCTGGACCAGATCTTACATGAACTTTGAACTTCTGAACGTGACCTTGAAGCTTCATCCACACCGGGGCATCGCCGCTTTGGCCTGCGTCAACTTCATCAAGTCCAAACTCACTGTGGATTCCCTGAGTGATGGTTCACAGGACGTTGACTTGGTATCTCGCGAAATTCTCATCACCGACACAAGGTTCCACGACGAGCCGGAGAATCGTCGTTCGAATGTCTTCGCGAGTATTTTGCAGCCACTGAACGACTGTCGCAGCAACCAGGACCGAGTGCAAGCGGAAATCCATCATCGACGGAGAATCAACAGTTCGGCAACGACGGTGCTGCTGCACAGCATGCGACTGACGGCGATTCTCGACTGGTGGGAGGCCGTGAAGGACTTCCTGGTTCTAAAGTCACCCGAGCCAGAATCCATCGATATGATATCTTCGCTGATTTCCACGCAAGGTAACAACAACGACGATGTCAATGTAACCGTCAGCCAACCGGAAACACCGCCGTTTGAATTCAAACTGAATATAACCGATTCCGAACTGGTTCTGGTGGAAGACACGTCTCTCTGGGACACCAATGCGGTGATCTTCAAATGCACCGCCATCATGTCCTACCATTCCAGTCCCCAGGAAGGCGAGAAAACTCTAACTTGCAATCTCTCGCACTGCGAACTCTTTTCCTGTATCCTTGGTTTGGAAGAGGAAACGGCTTTATCCATCATCGATCCAGTTGGCGCGAGTTTGGAAGTCAATTGCGACAAGTGTTTGGAGGTGCAATTACAACCGCTAAGCGTACGACTGAGTTATCACGACGTGAACATGTTCACGCGAATGTTGAACTCGTTGCCAAAGCAGACCCTCTGGGCGAAGCAAAAGTCCTCGTCATCGCCGGCGTTATGTTCTCCGGAATCTGCGAACAATTTGTCGATTAATTTTGCGAAAACCCAACAGGTGATGAAACTTTCGGCACTGGGTTTCAATGAGACGGACTGTGTGATGGCGTTGGATAATTGCAATGGACACTTGGACGACGCGGCACTTTGGTTGACCCAAAATGCGGTGCCAAATGACGTTGCTTCCGGTGCGCATAGTGATGAACCATTTATTAAGAAGGTCGAATTTGAAACCGCGTGTTTGCGGATCTGCGTGATTGACGACTGTCGCGATGCCGATGTTCCACTCTTAGAGCTGACTTTGTCGGATTTGAGTCTGATTTGGGAGAGAAACAAAGTGTCCGGCTCGATTTCCGCGACTTGCGCTGTGGATTATTACAACAGAGTGCTGAGTGGCTGGGAACCTTTTATTGAACCTTGGCGAGCAACGGTGAAATGGGAACAGGGTTTAACGAGTAACTTGACTCAGAAGAGAATGAAGATCAAAGTGGATTCGCAGGATTCAGTCAATGTTAATATTACATACACTTTGGTCAAGTTGGTTTCACTTGTGAAGGATAATTGGACGCAGGATTATTATATGTCGAGTAGTCACACCAATAAAATAACTAGTAATGGATTGCCGGAGTATCGTCGGAGATCGCCTTTTATACCGTTTGCGTTGAAGAATGAAACTGGTTCGACTTTGTGGTTCAAGACGTATATTTCGAGTGCCGATGATCTGAAGGAAATGGAGCGAGGATCGATGAAGAAGGAACTGCAGCAGAGGGACGAGACGTGGATCGAAGTGCCGATCAATGAGACAATTCCGTTTACTTTTGAGGGAAGAGGCAAATTGAGACACCATTCGACGCATATTGTTAGAAGACATCAGGTGGCGGTGGCCATCGATGGGTGGCGAGTTATGGAACCCGTTTCGGTTGACAAAGTTGGGATGTATTTTAGATATGCGATGTTGGATAGTACTGGATCAGAGGTACAATTTTTTTTTAACATTAATACTTTTTTTTACTTTTTTATCAAAATTATCCAATTTTATCAATTTTTATCAAAATTAATATCTGAATAACTAAAGAAAAGTCATTTTATTGTAGTCCTACCTTAATTAAAAAATTAACTTAATAGTTATTAATAATTTAATTGTTTTATTCATTTTAGGTACCGCAGATGAAAGCCAGAGTTCTATTCAACGTCGAACTTGAAGGCTCGGCGAGAAAACTGGTGACAATCAGATCGGCTTTGCAAATAGTGAATAAACTTAACTTTGCTGTGGAAGTCAAAATGGTGAAATCCTTGAGTCAATTTAGATGTTAGTATTTCTGTGAAAGATTATTGAGTGGAATTTTGAGTAGATTTAAATCGTGATTTACTGAATTGTGTTTTTCAGATTCGTTTACAAGTGCGGCTGGAAGTAGTCGAATTTTGCAAATTCCAGCGCACTCTGAATTATCCGTAGCAATAACTCACACCGACATGGATATGAGTTTGAGGCCTTTGATACCCGGGCGTGCTTTTCAGTATTGCACAGAAACGATTCACTGGTCGATAGTAAAGAAGCCACTCGAAGTGAAAGAAATTTTTATCAGCTGCAGAGATAATCAGAATAATTATTTTAGGTAAAAAGTGATGTATTATGATAATCAATTACGATACTAATTCGTGTATTATTCCATTTCTTTTATAATTCTTAATGTATATTTCCGCAGGGTAACGGTAGCAATAAAACGCGATAACTATCCAATCGATGTGAACGACATTCCTGGACACACAATAAACATACTCGCTCCGATCACATTAACAAATTTACTCCCACATGAAATTATGTACAAAATAGGCAAAGACAGTAACAGAATCCCACCCGGCGAGAGTTCGGATCTGCATAGTTACAATACTGACGAGTCTCTGGAGATTACCATCCAAGTGGAAGGATATCCCGGCGCTGGATCGGTAATCGTTTACTTCTTATTTTGAATATATTTATTTATTCAAAAGAAACATGTCGTTGAACAATGGTATACTTTTAGCTGCTTATTCCACAATACAGTACATCTTTTACAAGTCGTTTGCGAATACTGGACTCGCTCGATCGAGTGTTGTTTCTGTACGCGACGGTTGTGGTAGAAAAAGGTGCGGCAATCAGGGTCAACATTACTGCACCTTATTGGATCATAAACAAAACTGGGTTGCCGTTGGTTTTCCGACAAGAGGGAGTTGGCACGGACTTTGCCGGACAGTTTGAGGAACACGAAAAGGCACGAATGGTGGCGCCACTGTTGTTTTCGTTCAGCGATGAAGAAGCCAGTAGATCCATTGCAGTTCGCATTGGCACTGGCATTCATCCGCATGGAGTTCCGCAGTGGTCACAACATTTTCATTTGCATCCTGGAGTACAAGTTTGTACCTTTTTTGTTATTTTTTAAACAATTTATATCAAAATAGATAAATTGTTGTTAATTAATAAACTGTTAAAAATGATTCATTTGGTATTTTTAGGTTCATAGATTAAGAGTTACTTTACGCGATAACCGACCTGAACTGGTGTACTTGATTGGAGTAACCACAAGAATGGCCAAAGGTCGATACAGAGCAACAACTGTCGTCACATTGTCACCGAGATATCAGTTGCATAATAGATCTTCCAGTACTTTAGAGCTGGCGCAGAAATGCTTCACTACAACTATCGTTAGTTTTTTAATTGAGTTTATGTGTATATAGTATAATAATAATAATATTCAATATCATATATATAGTACAGTAAAACCTCGATTATTCCACAGAGTAATATAATTCTGTAACTTAAAGGAAAAACCGATTAATTCAATTTTATGTCAAAACTGAATTAATGACCATTTTAATCATAAAAAATGTATAATTTCATTTTACGAGTCCATATTTATTAAAATGTAGTAATATAAAAAATACGAAAATTAAATGAATAATTTTTCTGTATATATTTGAATGCAAGTTGAAAAGAAAAGAAAATGATGTATTAAATATTTCAGAGTCACCCAGATGCTCAAGCAACGTACATAACAGCAACGCCAAATTGTCACATGCCTTTTCATTGGCCCCGATTGGACAAGGATCAGTTATTATGCGTGCGAATTTTGGACATCCCGGACTGCATGTGGTCGGGTGGCATAACACTGCAAGGCAATCATTCCTTGACCATCAACATCCGAAATGCCGCAGGACGAATGCATTTTTTACGCGTCGATGTGGTTTTGCGAGAAAGTACGTACTTCATTGTATTCACGGATGCGAATACAATGCCGCCGCCGATTCGGGTGGATAATTTTTCGGAAGTTCCACTGAATATCAATCAGGTTTGATTTTATATTCGAATATGTAATAATTTGGTTTTATTTTTTACAATTATTGTTTTAATTGATGCATTATTATTATTTTTTTGTTATTGTAGGCTTTAGTGGCGGAAAGTTTACAATGGACTGTAAGACCTCACACATCAGTTCCATACGCATTGGACGAATCTTCATTGCCAGCAACATTAATCGTTGCAGCTCCCGGAGGAATTATGTCTTCACATGACTTGAATTTATTGGGCGACAACAAAGTGTTGACTTATGAGAATTTTATTTATATTGCATTTACTGGTAAATAATTATATTTCTCTTATAATAAATTAATTAATTAATAATAATAATAATAATAATAATATATGTTACTTCAATTACGTTTATTAATATTTGCAGGAACTTTTAAAACAAACGGAGATCTTGGAACCGGCGAAAGGAATTTGGATCCATTAGATGTTGAAACGCAACGATTAGTTTTGGAGGCGAATTCGTCAGGATTGGTTGCATTGCGCAGACAGCAACCGGGAAATCGAGCGCAACTTTGGCGAATGACTAGCGAAGGTCAATTACAGCATGAAGGTTAATAATTAATAAAAATATCATTTGCTTAATTCTAAACATTAAAAAATGGATTTATTTATACAAGTTTATTGTTTTTGTAGGTTCAAGTCCACCAAGAGATAAACACACGCGATCAGCAGAAAATGTCTGGGTATTAGACATAGCCGGAACAGCGCCACAGCCATTTTCGTATTGTACGTTAGCCTTAAGAAGACCTGATCCCCGACGAAAATCAACGCAAACGTGGAAATTTACCGACGACGGACGATTGTGTTGTGTGCATAAGAATATGTGTGTGCAATCGAAAGACGGATTTATGGGTTTGCATGAAGGTAAACATGATGCAGTGTAATTGTGCTTTTTTCACAGTTCAATGTTTTTTATTTAGTTGAAAAATTAAAAAAAATATATATAGTTAAGGTTTGAAAATTCTCAGACATTTTAATATGAGTGTAGCACAAGCTTTTTGTGCTGGTTTTACATCACCTGACTTGTGCTTTTTATTTCATTTCGAAGCCTTGTTTGGAATTGAAATCATTCATATCTATTTATTGAACGTTTATTAAATAATTTAATCGATTTAAATAAATTTAAATTATTTATTTATCAATTTAATTTTCATCAACTCATGCGTAAGTTGCGTTTGTAAATTTTGTTTTTTTTTTTTTTTTTTTTTTTTTTTTTTTTATAAAT
>JABFPJ010004341.1:0-14026 GCA_022817425.1 Gryon sp. ZL-2020 | reverse complement strand
ATTGTTGCCTTTTTTGTATGTTGAAAAATGGCATTTGTTTGTATCTGAAAAGAGACACGGTAGTGCTGGCCGCACAAAAAACGTTCGTTTTTTTGTACTTGGCCAGAGACACTACCGTGTCTCTTGACAATTATTATTCAGATCAATAATGTTATCAGAAGCATAATATTTGACCCTGTGCTCGGAATTAAGAAACTGTTTTTATTTTTTGTCTATTTGTGTATTGTTTTGTATATTTTTGTATTCAATATAAAATTAATGTTCCGTCGTCATATAATAATTTAGATATTTTGATTTATTATGTTTTAAGGAAAAACCTAGACTTACTTTTTACACATTCCAAAAAACATTTGCGTCATCTTGTTATATCAAATCTTTATGATCCTTTTATATTGTCATAAACTTACGAATAGTTAAGCTATAATATTAAGATATCTTAGGACATATTATACATATTTTTAACATATGTTTTTTCCTACATTTCTCCTTTTGTCAGATACTCGTTCTATCTTCACAAAACAGATTATAAGATAAAGAAAACTCTTGTCTCTCATTGTTTATGACTCTTAGTTCGGGACGCCGAACTAATCCAGTCACGTATTTGCAGATGCTGTCATAAACATTTTCGTTAGAGATTTATTTTTTATGATTTAATTGTTATTCTGTATTTTTAAGGTAATGCACATCTGCAGATCATATTTCTCAAAAACAACAAGAGTCTTAAAGCTTCATGCAAATCAATCTTTGAAGCAGTCTTGCACAGAAACTGACTAGTATCGGATCGACAATTCCAGTTGTCTCTTTAGTTAATTTGTATCCGATCAAGGGAACTAAGTCGCATAATACGACTCTTCGATTCCCTTTATTAAAACGTTGAAGTGAAGATCGCGATTACGATTCGCGATTGAATGTCTTAAATAGTGACGTATAAATGATTGTCATGATTGTGTATAATTATATTGAAATTTAAATACATCTTGAATTGTGAATAAAATACGTGTCACAGAACTCAAGAGAGAGAACCTAATTGATTTTTCTCCTTCCAATTAATTTTAATTTATTTATTGATTTAACGAAATTTGTTTTCATTGGTTTTTCAATACTGAAATTATTTCTTAATCATAAATAAAAGATTCATTAATACTCATGAGTAGTAAATTAAAGATTATAGATAATATTTTTTCTCGTGATGAAAGCACATTACATATTTTATACAACACGTTCCTCGTTCTACGACTTATACATAAAGTTTTGTGAACCGATAGCATGTACGTTGAGTTGTTATAAATTATTAATCATATTTTTAACAAAAATGGCGTGTCAAACTAGCACTGTATTAAATAAATATATAAAAAAAGTAACGTTAGGTTGGTTATTTGCATCCGATCGTATACAAGCTCTTTAATTCAGTTAAATTACTTTTGAACGAATATGGTTTCATGAAACCTCTTATAATGTATCAATTTCCCTTTTTTTATCATTGTTTTCTTTTATTATCAGAAAAAAGCAAGTCTTAATAATGTGTCGTAACGAAAATTTTTTTTTAAATTAACATTTATAGCAATTTATCGGTTTTCATTTACACATAAATATTGTAGTATTTTTAATTGTTTATAAGAGAAAATCATTTCCTAATCTAATGTAAATCCGAGGCATCCATCTTATATATTTTTTGGCCAATTTTTTATACCTTAGTCATGTAATACTAATGTTGAGCGTGTTTTATTTTTCTTTGCGTATCATAACGAGGAAATTAATATCGCGTGCAGTGAGTCGAACGCTTACTGTAAATTCACCCTCGCACACATTTTACTTACTGACAGTTTCTAAAACCTCAAATGACTCAAGGAAATTCTTGATAATATTTAACGTATACACAACTTGGTATTCAGTTTTCAAATATTTATTGCTCAGTGCGGCTTATAAATAACATCCCTTCAACCATTTTAATTCCCTAATAAATTGTTGTTGATCAGTTATCCATTCTCGATCTATATGCTTACTTTATTTTTATTGTTATCATTATCATTTAAAATATTTTTTACTAACTAAATTATGACCTCGTATAAATGAAAGAATCATATTTATTGAATTCCTATACTTTTGAGATATCATTGAATTTTAATTATTGTTGTATTGTTCTTTCCTACATTGTGTATATAACAAGATAATAAATTAGCATTTTAAGGATGTACTTTCTTAACGTAATATGTGATTAAATATATAAATTCAAGTACAAATAAAATGGTAAAATTTTACTCATTAGTGGTCATAGTTGTATTATATTGCTACTCGCAGTTTGTTGATGTGAAAAGTGAGACTGGAATGTAATACGAGATGTGCGCTGTTTCCGGGTTAAAGGACAATTCTGACGGGCGGCTCTTTGGCTTTGCCCGTGACTCGTAGATAAATGACATGATGGTGTCAAGTAGTGTCGTTGGATTATCAGGTTTCTCGTGTCAAAGGATCCGGAAATTTAGTAAAATCCAAATCGCCGTATTAAACAATTTGTTGTATACATATCGCGTGACGTCAGTCTACTGCCACAACGGAATTTTCGACAAAGTTTATGTTTGTTACATTTATTTTTATTACGTATAGAATAACGTTTTTATTGCGATGTCTTTGATCTTTAATATCTATCTATAATTAAAAAAAAAACTGAGAAAATATATTAATGGGAAAACGGTACAATAAAAGTGAAAAATCAAGTTTAATGCTAGACAAAAATTATAAATAACTTAATTTATAAACAAATTAAGTTTATGTTCATAGGAAATTATAATGAAATTTAACTTAATTTTAATTTGAAGTTTTATTAAATATTAAACTGTTTTAATTTATGAATTTAGAAATATATAAGTGTAAATATATAAGTGTATATATATGTTTACCGAATCGCGGATTTCGCTTAGGTGAAACCCTATGGTCCTTTCCCTACAACTACCTATAACTCCTAGCTAAATCCTTACTTCCCTCGGGTTAACCTCTATGGGTTCTCTACGGTCTTACTATTACCAACTCTCCATATACCAATTTGAATAAATGGATTTAATATCATTTGACAAAATATTATGGACAAAATATCACAGGACATAATATCACACGGACACAATATCATATGATATTTTAAAAAATATCATACAAAATAAATAATAATATACTTTTTATCATATATAATATATTTATGTGAAATATGTATATATAAATAATGTTCAGAATGTACATTTACAGAATGTTTGCAATGTTATTAAGGCATTGCAAAGCTTGTGTTTCTTTATATTTTTCAATTACTTCTTTCAAATTACCGATTGCTTGAGGCGAACGTTTACACGGCGGTTCCTAACCGGCATCAAATTTGCAGCATCTATATCCCAAAACGCGAATATCCCAACACAAAGTATCCCCAAAAATATATTTTAATAAAAATATCCCAAAATTTATTCTTAATTATTAAAATTAATAATATATTATTATATGTTTAATATATCAAGAGACACGGTAGCGCCTCTTGGATGCATATGGGAGCGTTATGGGAAGCTTATGGGATACTTGTGGAATACTTATGAGATACTTATGGGATACTTATGGGATACTTATGGGCTACTTATGGGATACTTATGGAATGCTTAAGGGAACGTTATGGAAAGCCTATGGGAAGCTTATGGGATACTTATAGAATGATTATGAAATGCCTATGGGAACGTTATGGGAAACTCATGGAAAGCTAATGGAATACTTATGGGATACTTATGGGAAGCTTATGGGAAGCTTATGAAATACTTATGGGATACCTATGGGTTACTTATGGGATGCTTCTGGAAATCTTACAAGATATTTATGGGAAAATTATAAGATACTTATGGAAAGCTTATGGGATGCTCATGAGATGCTTATGGGATACTTATAGGATACTTATGGGATACTTATGGGATGCTTATGGAATGCTTATTGGATGCTTATGGGATGCTTATGAAAACGTTACGGAAAGCTGATGGGATACTTATGAGATACTTATGGGATACTTATGGGATGCTCATGGGATGCTTATGAGAAGCTTATGGGATGTTTATTAGCTTATGGGATACATATATTATTTTTTTTTGTTTATGCGGTGTTTATGGGGTGTTTATAAGATACTAACGGGATGCGTATGGGATGCTTATGGGAAGATTATGGAAAGCTTATGGGAAGATTACGGGATGCTTGTGGGAACATTATGGAAAGCGTATGGGATGCTTAAAAGACACTTATGAGAAGGTCTTGAGATGTATATGGGATGCGTATGGGATGGTAATGAGATGTTTAAAGGATGCTTATGGGATGTTTATTAGGTGCATATGGTATCCGTATGCGATTTTTATTGTTTACGGGATGTTTATGGGGTGCTTATAGGATACTTATGGGATGCGTATGAGACGTTTGACTTTTATGAGTCAATAAAAAAATAAACTGATATAAAACCAAAAATTCATCACGTGATCATGAGTATTGATAGTACAATCTGTAAAATCGATCTCTGTTTTCTCTGTTAAGGGTTATATACTCATATAAATATTTTTTGGGTCGAGTGCCTGATTATTTTGTTATAGAGTGCTGGTGGCGCACTTTTTGCTGAAGCTTAACGTTCTTAACCTCACTTTCCTACAGTGAGAGGCGGTCTGCATTTTTGATGATTGACTGTCTATCTGTTCAGACGAGGTTGCGCAGAAAGTTTGAGTGATGCTTTGTAAGTCCTATCCGATTGGTGCAGCAGCTGTTATTTTTGTTCTATGTGATCTTATTATTGGTCATCTGTATTTCTACGTTGGATGCGTTGGTGTATGTGTATGACGTCATTACACGCACGTAGCCCGACCGACCACCTGTGGACACCAGATCACAGGGAACCCTATAGCGGTGTTTCTGAGTGACGTATGCATACTCACACAGCTATATCCGTAGTGCCTATCAGTGAGTCCGAAGTTGCAGGATAGCCACCTCTCAACTCAAATTGATCACTGACATCAGGTCACTCTTGCCAACTTTGAGGGAACTGTTACTTAGAATTTCTATAAAACTACTACCAACCTGACTGAACTACTACCAACACTATGGCTGAGTCTCTGTTATGTTTTGCCTGTAAAACTAACCTCAAACGCAATGCCAAAAAAAATCAAATGCAACAAGTGCAATGCCACGTTTCACACGAATTGTGTCGCTGATCTTGAAAGATTGCCAGATGGAGCTTTTGTAATTTGTTGCGGCGATGCTGATTCCGATGATTTGAACATTTTACATGCAAATGATTGTCGCGAGAAGTCGCCCACGTCCCGATGTGTCACTAAACGTGAATTGTATTCAGCTTTTGATACGATGCTTTCCAAATTCAAAGAAACGTTTTCAGGTCTGCTTGCTGACTCGGTGAGAGAGATTACATCTCATATATCTACTATTTAGAAAAGGCTAGATGAAGTTGATAGCCGTGTGTCTACAATTGAATCAAAACTCTCGTCACCCCAAGCAGCCGCCGACAAACAACAACTTATTTCAGAGATGGATAGGCAGAAATTCGCTTTTTATGATTTTGCAACACCTACTGAGAACTCGATTATCGTTGAACAATAAACCGGTACCCTTAAAAGTATCGTTTCCTTCCACCGAGGATGCACTTATTGTATTGAAAAACAAAGCGAAATTCTTAGCTACTAATCTCTCGGTTAAAAACGATCTTACTCGGGACCAACGTAATTATTTGAAATTATTACAAGGTGAATTAATTGAACGTGTGAAAAATGGAGAACGTGATTTAAAGATTAGATTTGTCAATGGCACCCCGAAAACTGTTTCGAACAAAAAAAAACGTGCAACGCGGGTAAGCATTTCAGATATTAACAAGAAGGTTTTCTATCAGAATGTACGTGGATTGCGAACTAAATTGGATATTTTGTGTAAGTTCTCGGCTAATAATGATTATGTTGTTATAATTTTCACCGAGACCTGGTTGATTCCAGATATTACGGACAGTGAACTATGTCTTCATGACTATTCCATTTTTAGATGTGATCGCGTCGATCGCTGCGGTGGAGGCGATCGACGAGACTTTTGTTTATTATTACGCACAACTTTGATAGCTGTGCGATAATATACTTTGTCATATAATCGAACTCAACCGGGAAAATTTTGAGCATACGTTGATTGAGTGTATTTTGAATGATGGTTCGCGCTTGACTATTAGTGCAGTATATTTTCCGCCGGCTTCGCCATTGATGGACTATCTGTCATTCTGTGAATCTTTTGATAGGTTCTCTCCCACAATGATAACGCGACCTTCTTAATAATTGGTGACTTTAACTTGCCTCATGTTAAATGGATCAACAATTCTGCATCAGTGTATTATGTGTTTACCTCAAACACCCCACCTCCAATTATTGAAGTTTGTGATATCGTTTGTAAATTCGTGAACTTCTTTCACTTAAAACAACAAAATTCTATCCACAATTGTAATAATAATTTTTTAGACTTGATTTGATCCTCTCATAATTTTTTACACCATTCTCCAGTTCCTGATGTAATTTTTTGTTGAACTTCCGCTCGCTATTACTTCCCCTGTTTGTAATACTGTGGTCTCGTTCCATGATTTTCAGTTAGCAGATTACGAGGGTATAACTTCGGTTTTAAATACTTAGAACTGGGAAGTATTACTAAATAATTGTAGTACAGATGAAGCTGTGTCAATATTCAACGATATTTTAAATCAAATCATAAATGAATTTGTTCCGACAGTCCGAACTAAAACCGACTCTTTTCCGCGCTGGTTTAATAATGTGATAAAAAAAATGATTTTCGAAAAGAAAAAACTTCATGCACTTCATAAATCAACGCGATCAAATATATATTATAACGAATTTTCCTTACTTCGCAGTAGAATAAAATCCTATTCGCATTTTTTATATACCAATTACCTACAAAAAATTCAATTATCGATTTTCAATAATTCTCAATACTTTTTTAACTACGTCAGAACTTTGAAAAACTCATCGCAGTATCCACCAACAATGTTTTTTAATGACCCAAATGCTTCTACGGTACCAGATATTTCTGCATACTTTGCTAAATTTTTCAGTTCCGTTTTCACGCAGAATCCACACAGTAATATGATCGAATACTTTGATAATTGCGCTAATGACGAAACCCTTTCTCTATCAATCGAAAAATTATTTACCGGTCTTGAAAAACTTGATTTAACTACTGGACCGGGATTGTACAAAATCAGTAATATTTTTTTAAAGAACGCAAGATATGGGCTGACTAAACCTTTATTTTTATTATTCAACAAGTCGCTTAAGACTGGAGAATTTGCGGCCTCCTGGAAGTCAACGCTTATTCGACCGATTTATAAATCCGGCGACAAAGCTAATGTCAAAAATTATCGTCCAATCGCAATTATTAACGCAATACCAAAGTTATTCGAAAAGCTGGTTACGGACGCACTTAGGCCAAAGTTCGAAAGTATTTTTACAGAAGAGCAGTATGGCTTCCGTTCTGGTAAATTAAGATCGACAAACCTTGTTCTATTTAACAATTATTTATATTCAAATTTAGACAAGAAAAATCAGGTAGATGTCTGCTATACAAACTTTGCTAAAGCCTTCGATAGAGTGAACCATGCTGTTCTCCTGCGAAAACTATATCTTTGTTGCGTTGGTTTTCATCGTATTTGAGCGAACGTACTTATCATGTGAAATTAGAATCTTACTCCGACTCGCATTATACTTCATAAATGATCTGCTGAATTGTATCATGAACAGCAATATTCTTATGTACACGTAAGAAAATAACTCATTAAAAATTACTATGTATCCGAGTAAACTTGTGACGGTAATGTTGTTTTCGTGATAATTGATAGATTTTTATTAAAATTTGCTTAATTTTGATGAATTTTTACTAAATTAATAGTAATTTTTACAAATATTTGATGAATTTTTACTAAGTCTCATTGTAAATATTAAGTGAAAGTAAATTTCACGCCTTGATAGTTTAAGTAACATAACAAGCCTTTTAACGACAGTCGGGCGAATAGCCTCGAGGTTAAAGTACGACGGCTTATTAAGAAACAGCGGCAGGTACAGAGTTCGAAACTCGGGGAGGGGTTTTTTTTATAATGTTAAAATTATAAAAAAACTACTAAGTCAAAAAGTAAAACTTACTAAATGCATTTACCATCACACGTTTACTCGGATACATAGTAATTTTTAATGAGTTATTTCCTTACGTGTATGCTGATGATGTTAAAATGTTTCATGTCGTGAATTGTTTTCAGGACTCACTTGCGATCCAAACAGATCTTGACACTTTTAATCTTTGGTGTAACATCAATGACTTCAACTTTAATGTGTCCAAGTGTAGAGTCATGCGTTTTTCGACTAAGAGAAGGACTACTGTAGTCAGTTATAAATTCGATGATACCGTTTTCCCAGACTGTGATAAATTTAAGGATCTGGGTGTCCGTTACACCTCTAACGGGTCTTTCCATCGAATTTTAACAACCCGGAGACAATAAAGATTTTATATGTAACATTTATCTGTCCGATTATTGAGTGTGCTTCCGTGGTATGGTCACCGTCAATGATATCAGATATACATGAACTCGAAAAAATCCAGCATAAATTCTTGCGATTTTACATGTTTAAATTTGGCGCACGTATGAGGTTTGACGACCACGATTACTCGGCGGCATTACTCACTCACTGGTCTGCATACGTTAGAGTCAAGACGAAATATTAATGATTTGGTCTTTCTGTACCAGATAATTAATGGTGATATTTCGTCCGTCGAATTATTTGATGAAATTAAATAAAATGTATCCAATAGACCAGGCAGAGTGTCTCGGATTTTTTCACTTGACTTCTACCGGACTGACATGTCGCATAGGAATTCAATTCAGAGAATCCTTCGTTTAGCTAATTCTAAACTGACTGATGTCTCCGTGTTTCAGTTATCTTTATATATGTACAAACATAAACTATTTTCCTTGGTAAAAACAAAAGCGTTATGATAGATGTCTTTGAAAATTTTGTGTTAAGGTTTATGTTAGCTTTGAATATTTTATATTGATATTTATGTTCCTTTCTTTGTAAATGAATTTTGTAAAGTTTTCCTAATTTATTCTGATTCTCCTTCAAAGACTTAAAGTATTATCTTGTACATTTTCGTCATATCAATACTCTCTGTTCTGTAATTTATCTTACTAATGTATATAAAGGGTGCTTACCCGTTCACTGTGCAAATAAATAAATTAATTAATAAATATAAAACCAAAAATTCAGGTAAACTGAAAAGTAAAAGCCAAGTACAAAAAATGTGAAAATGAAAAAGCAATGACGCATAAAACATGTGTAACTTTCTGAATTCAAGAAATGAATCTAAAGTGAAATCTAATTTTAATTCAAACTTTATTTTAGTAAAATTGGAAAATAAAATAAAAAAAAATGAAAAACATAGAAATAACACTAATCACTAAAATTTTTCTCCATATACGGTACTTATATCAGTAAATATGGTCAAGCACATCTTAAATTTTACTTCGAAAATCTTCCATTTGAGGAGTAAATTTACAATAAAATGTAATTTATTAGCTAATATGGTTAAGTGCATTAGCTAACTTTACATCTTAAAATAATAGAAAACTAAACTCCAAGATTATTAAAACACATGCCTGAAAACAAAATGTGAAATGCGTTAAAATTCTACATTAAAAAGATATAAAATTATGTAAAGAGCCAAATTGATTTATAAATTGAATCTGACAAGTTCCTTGAAATTTATTACAAGTAATAAACGAAACAGAAAAACAATGGCAAAAAATAATTAATATATAATTTTCGAAAAATAATTTATTTTTCATGTTTTAAAAAGATTTCGATTTTTAAATATTTTCACAATTTAATATTTCATAATATTAAAATAATGTTTATCTAAGTTAAATATATCGACTAGTTGTCAAATAATTTGTGAAGATATATTTGTATATTTATGTAAGTACACTACAGTACTTCACAAGTTAATTTACTTATTTCTATGTGAATAGCATTGTAGGGTTAGTTTTATTACTTTTGATTTGAAACATACAATCTTGAGTTGTACAGCTTTGAGTTGTGTGAAAAAACATATTAAGCAAAGTTCGCAGTAGAATCCAAAAATCATTCGACACCGGGTACAAGAGTTATTCAAAATGTTGTCATCAAGAGCCACCACAGCGTTAGTACATCGTCCTACCTTTGAAATCTTATACCGTACTGCCTCTCAGGTATTTAAATTAAATGCTGACGATACCTTATAATCAAATTATAAATCTGTTCACCACCAAAAGAGCTCTATCTGGTGAATACTCGAGGGCGATGTACATATAAAGATCCACGCAGACTTTGCTCAAGAATAGCACTTTTAACTCAACGGGTAAACGCTGATATTGCAAAGTTTCGTTTTCTCGTCTGATATCACATTAATATTGTGTGGATAGTGCTTTATTTCGTAACATTCTTGCATACAATTCAAAGGGACACTTAGTTCTATTTATGCTTTATTGACGAGTGCGATCGAGCTGCCGACTAACTTGCCAAGTTAACTCAATTCATCGGCAATCGTTTTTATTGACTTTTTAATTACTTTTATAATACATTCAAATGAAACTATTTTGAAAACTCAATTATTCCTATCTTTCTTTTTTATTGTATTCATTTGATGTATTAACTTCTAAATATTTGCAGTACTCAAATTGTATTTTATTTGTCAACTTTATAACTAGCTTGTCAAAAAAATATATAAATATTCCAAAATATTATACTGTACATACATCCTTACTTTATGATATATAGATATAATAATTAAATACACGCAAAATAAAATTACATTAAAAATTACTATACTGTACAGCAGCGCTGTCATAGAAATATTTTGTTTACATTATTACAAATCTGTTTACTTTCAAAATACTAGAATTATAGAAAAATTTGTGATACGAAAGAGCAATTCTTACTATACTGTATGACATATTTTTCTATAATTCTATTAATTTGAAAGTAAACAGCGCTTATAAAATTGTAAGCAAACTATTTTTATGTCAGCGTTAATGTACAGTATAGTAATTTTTAATGTAATTTAATTTTTCGTGTATGATTAATGAACATTCTTTTCATTTTGTAAAATTATAACAAAATAATGGCTTTATTTGACTTTACGTAAACTTTTATTCCAATTTAAAAATGATTTTTAAATGTATATCTTATGTAGATATACACATTATTTGCACAAACAAAGATTTGAATTTATATTGGATGTATTCGTATGTTGCAGTATGCAGTCATACTCAATTTCGTTGTCGGAGTGGTCAGTGCATCGAAAGCAGTCAACGTTGCAACGGGATACCGGAATGTCATGATAGATCCGATGAGTTAAATTGCCGTAAGTATTGTGTATTTATGAAATCAATTAATTAACAAGTTATACTGACAGCAGTTTAAACTGTAGATCTGTCAATATTTTTTTAATAGAAAAAATTGATCTGTTTCTTTAATACAAATCGCGTTTCGATTAAAAACATTACAACAATAATAATTCAGAAATAACATTATCAAATGCACAGCGACAAGAACACTTGTAATTACAACAACCTTTTCGATATTACAAGCTACTAATCGTAACATAATTGGCACGTGTACGAAAATAGCTCTATAACTTGTGATTTATATGTAACACACGTGCATAAGTATATATTAAGCCTACTTAACTATCATTTGTACACAATTTTCCTACACACCAAATTACGCGTTACTCACAATTCGTTATTTATGTGCTTGATTCGATCCACCAATTTCAATTTTCTTTGAGTATCAAACATGCCCAAAGTCGTAGTTGTTTTAATCATAATATCACTTAAGACTATATTATTAAACATTTTTATTTAATTGATGAAAGACGTCTTTATTTCCGGAAAAATTAATTCATTTATAATAATTATCTTATTCCAATATTTTTATATACTGAAACAAAAATCATGGAAAATGTTAATGTTAATAACAGAGTGGCAGATATGCGCAACCTGAATGACAAATTGTCCTGTTAAGGGGGTCTTTCTGTCTTTTTGTGAGAAAATTAACCCAAAGTTTAAGATTGAATTTACAAAAAACTACAAGTTGTACTGATCTCAAAATTTGCACAGAAGTTTATTTATATATCGAAGAACAGAAATCCATTATAAAATGTAAAAAAATGCACTTACATAGATGGCACTAGTGCTCTTTCTGAATAATGTTGTCCCAGTACGGGAAATGCCTTGACTGTTGTATTGACCTAAAAGTAATGAAAATTTGCAAACATTATCTTTAGACTTATGCGGGGAACATGATGAAGCGTTTTTCCAAATGCGCTTATTGTTTATAAAGTTATTAATAATTTACAGTGACAAAAAGGGTAAAAAATAACTTGTGCTGGAGACCACTTCCGATTTTAGGGACGTTATCGGGTAAAATATAACATTGCTTTTCAGACTCGCTTTGTTGCTTAGCAATGTTTCTTGTGACTCTTTTGTCATCCATTTAGATTATAAAACATTCTCGAAAGATCCAAAATTAGATTTATTTTAACACTTTCTCAACAATTCCCCCAACAATATTTAATGACCGTCAACATAGATGTCCTACCGACTGCGCCATTTTTTGAACCATATGTCACGTAGAAACGCAAGATATGTTAAATATTATTATTTAGATTCATATCTATTCAGGTCATTAAATTAATTGTGGAAAAAGGAAAGCGACTGTAGCGAAAGTAAAAATAAATCGACAGGATTATTTGTTTGATAAATTAATTTATTCTAAATCGATTATTTCTGGTTCCTCGTTCGATTTTGGTCTCTTCGGAGGGGTTGGCTGCTGATTGCTTTCAGCAAATCTTTTGCAAGTTGCACGCAGTCTTTTGTTAATGTCGTTATAAACGTTTTGTAATCCAATTTTGTTTGAAATATATTTCAGAACAAAATGGTATTGTTCGGGCGAGACTTCAGGTGAAACTGAATAGTTTGTCGTTGTATTATAATAATTGTTGACTATATTATTTGTGCTAGTGCAATTGTAATTGCGCTGACTATGATCGTTATTAATCGTTAACTTAAGGTGTTTGATGCACTTTTTCGTTAACGACCTTAACTTCGTCCACTTTTCTTCTAAACTAATGTCAGAAACAATTATATTTTCTGCTTCAATTCCAAACTCAGTCAGGCCTGATTTTTCGACATGACTATGCAACTTTTTAGACAAAATTTCCACGGTTTGTTCCAGTGACGGCACTTTAGGAAAAAATAAGTATCCGTCAATAAGCGTTCTAATTTACATTTATATATAATTTTTATGATTTACAGATTTTCTTTTATAGAAATGTCTGAAACCAATAATTGAGATATAAACATCTTATTATTGGCAGAAGTAGTTTGTATAAGTTTTCTATCTCTTTTGCAAAAGGGTATTATTACCCTTTTTTAAAGATAGAACTTATCTTATACAAACACTAGTTTAAAAAGAAAGAAAATCTTCTATTATTTTATTTTTATTAAGTAAAATATTTAACTCACTTTTATTAAAATGAAAATAGGATGAGATAAAAATGGATGAATTCGACTGGACGGCTAGACCTCAATAGCAAGTGATTAAGTGCAGCGGCGATTGGTCACTGTACAAGGGAGAGTATACGCAAGTGTTGAAACACTTGAAACTTATATAGCGGATCGGTACACTGGGGTCGTTATTAAACTGACGAACTATTAAGACTTTATATTTTTTTAAAAGTTTTTTATTACTTGAATTTAATAATTTTACAAGTCTTTGCGTGACTTGATCAACTTTTACACAAAGTGAAGACAGACTAACCGACCGAACTATTAGAACCGAATCTGAACTGGAACTGAGATAGAACTGAGATAATCTCCCATAGACACATGGGATTTTATACTTTAATCTCCTACCAATTTGGACCTTTCTAATTAGATATGATC
>JABFPJ010004340.1:0-14027 GCA_022817425.1 Gryon sp. ZL-2020 | reverse complement strand
TTACTAGAACTAGCTAAGAGTCTTGGAAGTATATCATCAGCATGTAAAGCGATGGGATATAGTAGAGATAGTTATTACAGATTTAAAGAACTGTATGAAACTGGTGGCGAAGAAGCATTATATGAAAAGAAAGAAAAAAAGAAAAAATTATTGGAAGACGAAGGAGGGGGGGGGGGAGAAACCGAAAAGAAATAATAAAATTACGCCAAGTGTAATTATGATTATCTCACTTATATCACACTTGTCTCGAACCTAACAAAAGTGTCCATATTTATGAAGAAGTTGCTATGTCTTGTACATTAATATCGAATTAATTCAAACGTGAATAAAACATTAAGCAGAGGCATTTTTGCGCGCGGGAAATCGTGCAGAAGCTTTTAAAGACAAGTTTAAGTTAAGCTGAAAGAGGAAATAAGTCAACACGAAAGATTGTTGGATAATAAAGTAGAACAGTGGTCATTTGATGTCCCGACTCAATAGACAGGAAAGAAAAAAAGGGCGGGGGGGAAAGGAGAATTTATTAACATTACAAATAGCTGACTAATGACAGAGATTTATGTCGATACTGGTGAATATGTAAAATGGTTATTTCATTACTTCACTTTACAGTGAGTAAAGGTCGTATATTATTGAATAGGGCTGTGTATCATAGCCATATACTACCACTCGTACGCTATTTATATATATTTCTTATATATTTTTGCTGTTGAACATGTTTCTTTAACATTAGGTAGCAAAATATATTGTTTTATGCTTGGATTAATATACTTCTTACTATTTCATATAAATTAAGATTTTTGCTGGTAAAGCATTTTTCTTTCTTATACACAAATCTTTTGCAACTGGATTTTTGATTTCTACGAGTTTCAACAGAGATTATTTATAGAGTGTATTAAAAAAACATCAAGCTGAAGGTCTTAAAATATTATTATATACGTTAAGGTAAAACTTTTGGTATATTCAATTAAGACAATTTTAGTAAAATTAGCATGAGTTACTTTTCACTTAGAATTGTATATAAAAGTGTGTTCAGTGTGTAATATTAGTTGAATAATTCGCAGACAACTGTCGCTACCGAAAGCATCTAGAATTTCAAGTCTCGTGAGTAAGAAAGATGCCGCGTAGTTGCGATGGATATCGCGATACAGCTGTAAATTTCCGGGATCGTCCATTGAGTCGTAGGACTGGAGCTATTAGAAGCATCACCGAGATACTAAATGATGCCGGTGGAGAACACTTAGTCCGGCTAAGAACGACATAAAGTTGCGTGTACGAAAATGAATGTTGGCTGAAATTTATTACAGCTCCGTTCGCTTCGTAATTCATAGATGGCTGGCGTTATCTTCATCAACATCTGAGACTTCAGATTCAAGCTCTGCGTGAGTCCTCGCATCACTTGTTGGCCGTGCCTGCATCCACATGTCTGCACAAAACACGCTCGTTCTATCATTGCCAATATTATGCATTTTAGATGAAAACAGTGCATTGATTTGATTAGAAAAATGTATATATATTTTGATACAATCTTCTACTTTAATTAGTTTCATTTTCTTTTACTTTATTTTTATTTCGTAATTTTAAATATTGGTAGAATAAAACGTCTTAATCATAGTTTAATATTAAAGGACTTGCAAGTGTTGATCAAAATTGTTTAAAAATTACTTAAAAAGTGATTTGTAAAATCGCATAACACCGACTGCCTTGGAGATGGAGTACTTTCAAGTCCTCAAGGAAGAATCCCTCTCGAGATTCGCTACACTCGTCGATTTACCAGCGACTGCTTCACATTCTGAGCAACACTTGATTTATCGTGTTCTAGGGAATTATCACGCTCGCTCTTTTGCGTTTATCATACTTGTCATGCGAATGTTTTAAAGTCATAAGAGTATTTGATTTCCCAAATATGATTTACTCTTACTGCTTGATCCTTTGATTAAGAGGATTAATTACGTGATTAATTACGATGCTTTATTGTTGACTTTTTACACGCATTTTTCATAAAAGGAATGCAGTTTAGGTTGCATAGATTTATATATGCATTAATATTTATGAATTCATGTCTATAAATTTCAAAGTCAAAAATGCTTCTTTTTTTCATCATTTGTATAAGCGTATAATTTGTTAAGGAAAAATAACATTATTAATTGTAAATATTTTTAGATAATATTTTCGATTCATTTCGTTTGGTTTATGATTTTTAGATGGGTACGAGTAAAGTAGGAAACAAATTAACCGAGAGATTTCTCGAGTTATCTGTCGTGGAACGTGACGACAAATTCGCCAAATACTCTCATCTAATGTGTTCACTAGTTGGAATGTCTTGCAAAAGATGGCGCCACGAATTACATTTTTGTTGCCTAAACTTGCAGTACATTTGCATCCGCAGGCTTGTAATCATTAGTGTGTTTAATTCTTATAATTATTTCAGTGTTATATATGCATTTCTAATAAACTGAGGTTTATTAGAAATGCATATATAACAATACATTCACTATAATGAATGTATTTTATTTACAAATATTAACAGTAATATATTTAAAAATATATACATAATTATTATTAAATTATTATAATAAGATTATTTATATATATTTAATTCACTGATTAAATAAATTTCTCTTAATATTAAACAACTAAATAATTCGACATATTCACTTTTTATTATATCTGTGGCTTAAAGGAAAAACCAATTAACTCCACTTTTACAAATTTTGGGAAAAACGCCTTTGATTTTTTCATCTTGCATTCAAATATATAGAAAAATTATTTATTTCATCTTTCTGTATTGTAATAGTTCTATACTCCGATAAATATGGACACATAAAATAAAAACATAAGGTTGTTAAAATCCAAAATTATCATTAACTCAATTTTGCTAAAAAAGGAGTTAATCGGTTTTTCCTTCAAGCCACAGATATACATTTTTATTATAATAAAATATCTCTTACACAACATCAAATTGTGCTTATAAGGATCTGTTTGGAAAGGAATTGATTTTATAAAAAAAGTCTTAAAGGTAAATATCGGTTAATTTTTGTGCAATATATTTGCAGCATGTATTTTGCTAAAAGGTGTAGGAAAACGAAGGATAAAAATTGTACGAAGTTTAAAGTGAATGTACAGAAAGAGGATGAGGTGAAGGAGCGAGAGAACAATGGGGACCAGGTTCCATATCGAAACCCGCGGCGAACCTGGAACGATAAAGGCCGCAGGAATACCAAAAAGGAAGCAGGTAGAAGAAGGCGAGCAAGCCACGATGGGACAGCAGGTGCTTTGTCACCAGGCAAATAAATACAGCTTGCATGGGCTCTGCCCTTTTCTTTTGCGTCCATCTTCCATTTTGGCGCCCCTGTTCGAACAATGCTATACGGATCTCGAATCGACTAAATTATTGCATAACTGTCACAGAAATTATTAACTCTGAATTGCAATAATTCCTTCCATTGACTAATTTCAAAAACATTCTTAATGCTGACTTTTGTTTTGTCTCCTATTATTCAATCAACTGGATTGAATTTTATATTTCGGCTGTAGTTTCGGTGGAATATATTAAAAACCTCCTTCTTCTGATTACGAGATCTTAATGAAGTTTTTCAATCAGTATCAAAAACGAAAAATTGTACATTTACTTCAAAATAAACATATATATATATATTTTTGTTACATATTTCAACAACGATTTTGAATCAGATTATTTTCTAAATGCTGTGCATGATTATCTTTCAAATGTGATTCGTTAATAGTTACTACAGTATGGCCGATTTCTCCACCCTCCGGCATGCTTTTTTCAAAGTTGCTGTTCTATTTGGTCGACAATAATCCTTGCTTGGGTCATCAGCGTTTGCATGGAAGGACACGTATTTATATACGTATGCAGCAGGTTGGAGGTAAACCAGTGGCACGTTGCATTATATGCAGAGCAGGGTGTAGCAAGTCGCAAGGAACGAGCGGGACGAAAAAAGGATGGGTCGCGAGGCAAAGGAGGACCAAAGTGGTGGGTAGCGGATACCTGTCTTCCTGAATGCTTGCATCCTTCTTTAACCATCGCTTACCGATCTTTCGTCCTTTGCCCTCGCACACCGTACGATTTATATCGTGCTGTCTCCACTCACACAACGGTACATCTGACTTATGCAAAGTGTGCCTGCGTCCAAATAAATTTCACTAGAAAACAAAAATAATCTCTTGTCTTTGTAAATGGGTAGCCCTACACTTGCCATTGCAGTACGCTCGTTTGCTTACAAGCAAAATACCATCAAATCATTAATGCGTATGATCAAGAACGATAAAAATGGTCATCGACCTTTCTTTACAATTAACAATTACTTTGATCGCAGATTTAACTTTATTCAATAAATAAAAGTAAGTAATATAATAAAAATATAAAAAAAAAGAATAAGTGATCCACTATTCAATCTCATCCAAAGTACAACATTAAAGCTCATGTTGAGTATAATTTTCCAAAATTGCAGCAATTAATTGGAGATGAAGTTAATTTAAAACGAGATTAAAGTAAAGGGCTTTTTTTCTGGTTAATTGTAATAATTTAGAGCTGTTAAAAAAATAAGGTCATCCTGAAGGACAGGTGTAGGAATCGATTAGCATAACGTAATGATACGAGCGGACAGCGTAAACACGTTGAGTCTGATCGACCGATCTCTCGATCGTGGCGATCTCGCGTCTGATTGTTGCGGCTCGAGAGAAGTATCTTCTCTCGTTCGCGTTCGTACAGTCGTTGACGCTTGTTATAAGCGGGTATGGGTCGATTCAAAGAAAGAATAACTCACGGAACAAATAATCACTCCAAGTCCTCCGTCCTTGATGAGATTAACGCTCATTTTCAAGTGTACAGTCAATCTGCTTGGTAGCCGCTCGGTTCAAGGTCACTGCGTTGAACCCGCGCTTAAGCTCTTATTTATTGTCCACCTTAGAGTTGACAACACTAATTTTATAAGCAGTCGGATCTGATAGTGCTGCTGACTAAAGTGCAATTTGAAGTTTTCTTGTACGCCATGACGACATGAATAGTATATGATTATAATTTAATATTTTTATCTCCAAATGAATTAGCGTCATTTGCAAATATTTCGTAAAATTTGTTTTTTTTGTCACAATTTTTCCTTTGAAAATCATTTTAATGAAAAAGTCGCAAGACTTATCTCTATTTGATCGTCCAAAGGTACACTTGAAATCTTCATTTTTCGAACATTGTTACAAATACTTTATTTCTTGTTCTTTTTTTCTTGCAAAAACAGCAGCGTTTGATTTTATTCGTCTTCTTAATCGAAGGTCATGCTAGTCAGTGGCCTGATGATATCGAAAGTTTACGTGCGGCGCAATATAATGGCCCATTACCCGTTCGCATTGTAATGACCGCTCTTCGATGTTAATAGGGATAGAATGATTTTTTTGCGCGGCCTATATAGGTACACGAGTTCGTATGGGCTTAGGTACGTGCAGAGTTGGGGGCACTTACGTGTACGTCGGGAGCTCGGCTGTCCCTTATAAGGCCAGTTCCCGTGGTTTCGCGGGTAGGATAATAAGATCCTACCTCTTATACAGACTTGGACAACGGGCGGTGCCCGGCCAAGCCGATCGTGATCGGCTTGTCACGAAACCACGCGTACCCATGCCAAAGTCCTGATTCTAGAATTGCTCTTAACGAAGCTTTTTCATTACAATTATTTCCTCATGCGAAATTCCTTAAAGCAAGAAAAAAAATCTGTTAACATTGTATACTCTTTTTAATGCAATAAATAAAGGTCAAAGATACGTTGATTGCAAGTTCGAATACATTATTACTTCTAAGGAGTGTAATTATACATTTCAGAAACATAACAAATTAGGCAAATCTTAAAACATGTTTAAAAAAAATATTTTTATAATCTTATTTATTCAGTTTTATAATAATAATTTTTAATAATATTTAATAATAAAACAATGAATAATTTAAAGAACTGAAAAACTGCTTTAATACGACTTAATAATGCCTAATACTCATTATTTGGTCGTTATTAAACTTTGGTTGTGAGTTGAAAATCGGTGAACCCTTTGGGGTTCACAAAGAAGTAAAGTACAGAAAAATAAAAGAAAGCAAAAAAGGTAGCGAATTCCGCGAATCTGATCGACGCATCCCGGTGCTGTGTGGTGTGCGCTGTGAGGAAGAAGGGAAGAGCATTCGAATCGACACTCAGGGGGGAGGGAAAGACGAGGTTGGTCCCCGGGGTATAAGCAAAGGCGAATCAGATGCCGAAGATCGGCGCGCTCGAGGCAATGGCAGCAGTTTGTGGCGGCTGCTGCTGATGCTTTCGAGAGGCTTCTCAGCCTTTACTTGTACTCGCTCGCTCGTGGGCCTCGAGACGATAATGTATGCGCCAAGGATTCAGGGGACGATTTGCAGTGCGATACCAGAAGCCGAAGCTGACTCTCTCGCGCGCTGTTAGTTTAGGTCTCGTTCGAGCGAAGCACCGCGGAACGTAGATTTCTACGTAAACTCGCTCGCCGAGATATGATCTTATAGGTACCGGTGCGTCTGTTCCCTCTTGCGAGGCTAACTTCGATGCTCAACTACCAATACATCTCCTCGACAACGTGTTGATTTAGGACCCGGGTCCCAGCACTGGTCAACTTCATGCAAAGTCGTCGACTTGTTTAGATATTTTGCCTTCGGTAATTTACGACCTCTGAATTATCTATTCTAAAAGCAGTTTCTTCGAATTAAAAGCCCCATTGGATCTACGTTTCAACCGCAGACCTATCTATATGAACTTTTGTTGCAATGCATCCCGTTGTCGTTAATAAATAATAAGAATGACATTTTTCAGAATTCAATAAATGTTAAGAACACAATATGTCAATTAGATTAAAAAAATTATTCAATTATTTCGCAAATATGAGTATTCTTTTTTATTTTAATTTTAGTAATTAAATTATTTGGAGTATTTTATTGTGCGCTAAATTTGAAAGCTCTTTGATAAAGAAGGAATAACATTTGAAATCCGAAAATCACTTTAATTAGGATGACATAAGGACCGTTTTAACCGTTTGATAGAGGTAGCTCATTTTAAAAACTAAAGACCATCGAGAATTTACAGATATATCGTACGATTTATATAGCACCTTCATCTGATCCTAAAATATTTCTGTCGGTTTGTCTTAATCAAACAAAACTTAGCACCTAAGATCACCTTATAATTAGATTTAAGATAACCCATTATAATTGATCAATGCTATTTCGAAATAAGATATTTTACTTTCCAAAAACTGCATCATCAGAAATTTGATAAATTGAAAAAAAACTAAATCAATTCTTATCATCAAAATTATTAAATTATAAAAATTGTTTTTTTTTTTGTGTAAATGAATAAACATAAAATAAGTTAAATTTTTTTCAAACGTAATAAACCGATTACAAATTTTATCATCTAAGTGTATTGGCAACAATTATACAGTAAACCTAAAGAGACTTTACAGCTGCACTGCTCAATACACTATCATCAAAAACGTCGTAAAAAAACTTTCGCCCATGAAATTAAAGTCTCGTTATTACTGTTTTCCCTCCCACTGGGTGGTGCACATAAAGCTAATTATGACTGGTTAATAATCAGTTTTTTAAAAATGAACTGTCAACTAGTATCAGTCTTATGGTCCTTGCGTGATCAAATTTCAGTATAACAATCAAGCTTTCATTCAACGAACATTTTACGAGCTAAACCTGTAGTGGAATGGGGAAGTGCATAAATATTGCCATTCTGGATTTTCCCAATACATAATGAAGAAATTTTATTTAGTTGTAAATGTCATAAAATTATTTCTTTTCACACTGTTCTTTTCAATGCGAAAAATGGAAAATCACTTTGTTTAAAATTGTAGTTAAATTTTGACATCGCAAAATATAAATATGTGTATAAAAGGACGCTTTAACATTAAAAGCACTTATCGAAATCGCAAAAGCTGTTAAGAATAACAAAATGATTTTCTTACAAAATGCATTGTCGCGCGAGAATGGGAAAATATATGTCGTCACGGGTTTTCCTATAAATAACGCGAACGTTCGTAGTTTAACGGCAAGTTCCATCGCGGCTAGCCGCAAACACACTCTGATCGTTTTGCGGGCGGACGGGCGGCGTACGTGTGCACGCACCGCGCAAATTCATCTTGAGAAGCGCGTTGAGCGCGCGGGGCTAAAACCAACACACATATACACTCCGAGAGGATATCTCGGTGGCGTCATAGGTTCGGACGAGCAATGGCCGCACTTGGCGTGACGTTTATGGGCCCGCACAGCGGTCTGTTTGGACCGATCGGTCTATAAAGCATATCGGGCCCCGCGCAATTCTCCCCTTAACTCACAAATCAACTCAAATGGATCGTGGTCTGATCGAGTTTCGAACGATTTAGCCAACAAATAATATTAATTTTTCTTTCTTTTTATGTTACAATTTGACAATAAATTATGTTACATTATCCTACTTTTTCTTATATAATAAACAAAAAAATATGTTCGACTGTGTATTAAAATAAGTCTACATATTTGACTCTTATCGTTGAATGTAAAAATGAGCAAATTAATTATTTATGTTTTCGAAGAGCTTGACGTGAGGGGAAATAAAATAATATGTGCAAGGTGTAACTTTTTACAAGTAATATTTAAATGGGTAATGCATTAAATGTGGTATTTGAACGCCGTGGCGTATTCTTACAATGCACATATCTACTTTATAGTGATAGCCCTTTTCATAGTGATATAAAAACTAAGAAGTAGGGTCTGCTCCTTTGCGATGCATTTAAATAGCGTATTTGTAAACTTAAATTTATTCTTCTCTTAATGTTTATTTTATTTTCAAATAAAACAGAACTATAGAATTGCATAAGTCAATTTTATTCTTTAAAAACACTTTATATTATTTAAAATAGAACAAATATTAATCAAATAAACATAAATTCAGATGCTTAACAATTAAATTCAAATAAATTGAATAATGAGGTATTATACAATTGTTGGATATTTTGAATATTATTATTGGCATAGTGTTTTAGTATTATAGTACTTGAGTATTTTAAAGCATGGTCTGCGGTTAGTACGGTCCTGAACGGACCAAAAGCAACCCCACCTCCGTGGGTCCTATCGCGGTCGTATCCATAGCAAGACCAACCACGAAGGAATATCGGACGAAGGGCCGATACCCAGGACCTCATCGCGGCGTACACGCAACGAGGCCTCTAAATCATTGCTGTCTTGCTCTCTTCAGACCCGAGAAAGATCGCCATTAAAAAAACGATAGATTTATATTTGAGGATACGACGCTCGGATGAAGTTTCGAAGATTCCAATTGCGTACGTCTCAAATACTTTTTTTATATTTTGATTTTTTTTCTTTTTTTTCATTAATCATACAAATTATTTTTATTTATAAAAAGTATAATAAATTTAATTTAATTTTAAAAAATTATTAAAGTTTGCATTTATTTAAAACAGAAATTGTCTTTTGAGCAATAGTTTCTGAAATATTAGTCATCAAATTTAGCTTATGTTATTCATTTAGTTAGTAAGTTTTGTTTTCAACAAAAATGTAACTCGAACATTCTGAAATATTGTTTAAAATATATTTCTGTTGACAAGCATTTTGACTTGGGCATTTTACTTGTTGATTTTTTTGCTGTCTGTCGTTTGTGTCGCGCTTCTTCCTGTCCTTTTAACTAAACGCAATGGGAAATTTTACACGTACGAAAATTAATGTACGGAGACGAATTTTAATATTGCTTGTGTCGAATGTAGGACGCCGTGTGAAGATATCACATTAAAGTGATTAATAGTGTACGGGACCGAGAATTTATTTGCGGTGAATTTTCGGAGTTTGACTCCGCGCTGACTGTCGTTATTCTTCCTGATGATAAATCTGGTTGCTTTTTGAGTTTTATGAAAAATACGCGGCCCGCAACGGAACACGTGTTCCAGTCCGGCTTGATTAAGATGCGCGAATTTTGATTAACGTCAACTATTATCTTATCTATCTAATTAGAGAAGAGTTATGATCGACGTTAATGTGGTTTATTTCCACTGTCATCCAATGTTTGGCAATCTGTTCAAATTTTTCACTCATTCCACCTTTTTCTCACACATTTTTACTCAAACTTTTTCTTTTAATATTATTTTGCACTCTACATTTTTACACATTTTTTATAACTTAAATTGCATAACTTATTCTTAATTAACTTTTTGAAAGTTAAAAAAAAATTAAATCAAAAGATTATCCAAAAACTTGTAATTTAAGCATTATTTTGATTAATATAATTACTTGCTTATGTTGATTGAAAATGTTAAATGAATAAATGTGAGTAAAAGTATAATGAGAAATGTAAAACGAGAATATGTTCAAAAAATATTAACGGCAAACGTAATCATGAAATAATGCGTACATCACGCAGTACATTAAGTGCGAATACTTTGCGGCATTGTGAAGTCATCACGCGATGACATTAAAATTATTCCATGATAATGCTTGTGATTATTACGGGATGGATGCGACTGGTTGCATGCCTGCGCGTATGTCTCCGTCGTTCCTCGATACTGGCTGCTTGCTTTTTGCCGCATGCCCCGACCATATTGCGCATTCTCTCATATTTACGATTGAAACAAATCAAACGTTATCAAGCATTCCCGGACGACGATAAAGAACACAAAAGAGACGTGCTGGCATTCCAAATTCGCGTGGATTTTCTACGCTGAGTTGATTTTCAACAAACTCTCAATATTAGGTAATTTTGTACTATCACAATTTGTTAATACCACACTGACAATCATAAAACCTGAAAATATACAATTTTCAATTGAATTATTACTGTTTTTAATAACATTCTGAATCCATCGGCAAAAAATCATCAAATTTTACTGTTAAAAACAATAATTTATGCAGAAAATAACGTAAATATTTACTAAAATAACTTTCATTTTTACTGTTTTTCACAGCAAAATTGATAACTTTTTGCCGATGGATTCAGAATGCTATTAAAAAGAGTAAAAATTCAAGATCTATGATTACCAGTGCATAATCTATACGTAAAATACAAAGAACTATTTTGTTAATCAAATTTTATGAAATTTGAACATTTTTTGATATTTTATCTTTGATAAAACTAGTTTGTTTAATGTTTTATTATGTACAACAGAATCATTGCGGTTAAACTGTTTGGTCAATTTCGGCAAAGAAATTTGACTTTATTGGTCGGACGGGTCAGTAATTCATTCGTAGAAGCGGCAGGGATAAAAAAAGGGTGGCATAATATTTTTCGAGTAAAGTCGCGCGATTGTTTTGCAGGATGACATAAAGCCGTAGATTTTTTGGTCCGCCATTTATAACGTTCGCTTGTAACCCCTTCCTTGTGCAAATCGAACCCCAACATCTCTACAGCTCTAAAGAAGTGCGTCCCACCAAATAAATCGTCAACGTCCAGCAGGTGACAGCGCTAAAACACGCGCCCGCAAGACAAATGCGTCTCGATGCAAGAACTCGACGTATCCGAGTAATCCGGGGATGGTATAACATTCACGATAATTATAGGCATACTTCAAAAGCAAATCGAACACACAAAATCTCCAACCTTTTTTTATCAGTAGAGAAAATTCATTTTTCATTTTTCTACATGCAAAGTCTCTGTATCGTGGAAAATATATTTTCCGAATTCGCGAGCAATGTTTGTTCGGAAATAATTATGACTGCAAGAAATTTTTCACTGTAGAGCTAATCAATTTGATCATTTATAATGATATTTTTGCAATTTTCAATTTTGTTATTTATTTAAATATCTTAATTAATCATTCAAAGACGACAGTAATTTGTTGCTGTTACATTCATAATTATTAAACATTGATTTATGCGTCAACATGCGTGAGACTCGTTTTCCAAAATTGAATTTATTTCTTTTGTTCGCATAAATAAACTAGATGACATATGGCAAAAGAAATGTTAAAATTTAAATACGGCATAACATTGTATAGATTTTAAAAGTTTTTACTGAATAAAGAGAGAGAGAGGGAGAGAGAAAGAGCTCCTTACACTTATATATATATATATGAAGCACGATACTACTAGGCGGGAAAAGGACCCTTGTGAGCCGAGGGAAAGAGAAGAAGACGAAGCGAAGCGGAAAATAAGTTCAAGAATCAAAGGAAGAAGGAAACGTTGTTCAAGCGATGTGTGTCTTTGAGTATTCCAATCGATACGTTTATCTCTATTCCCGAAGAAGGGATTTTTCTAATGTTAAGAGTTTAAGAGATATGTTAAGAATTGGTATTTATTAAATGCAGCCAGTTAATAAATATGTCTATCGGAATATTTAAATAGAATTTAACTTTTAGACGATTTGCATAAGAAGGCATGCCTAGATGCTAGAATCATCGTTTACCGAGATTTGATCGCTTTTAATGTATATTAAAAGAAGAACTTAGTAGTTGTTACATACATAAATGTCGATTAAATAAATATTAAACGCAAGATGAATGCTTCGAATATATATAGTATGAACTTTATGTTAATTTATTAAGTTCATATTTATTTATTTATTCATTATTTATTCATTATGAATTACCATTTTATATACTGTATAAAATGGTAAATGTGTAATTTTGCAAATTGATAATTGTATTTTAAAATTATGGAAAACATTTACTTTTTTTAATTATTGTATTTATTACAAATAATTGACTCGATTTTATTATTTAATTGAAATCGAAGAGAAAAATTGTAGTCATTTAGTTAAAGACTTTAAAAAAAACTTTATTATTTTACTGAAATGATAATAATAATAATAATAAAAAAAAAGGAATCAGAAAGGAAAGAAAGAAAAAAAATGATCAACCATTTGATTCAGTCTTCATCTTCATCTTTCCCTTTTCATCCGTCGCATTTATTTCTCTCGTGTCGAGTCACGGCGTATCTTCGTAATACACCGGTATCATATCCTGCGCAGTGTCGGTCGGGAATATTTCGCGTATATCGTTGGCTTTCGGCGTGTCCTTTAATTCGTTGAGGATAACACCTATCCAAGTCGCAGCGTGCTCACCCATACGTGCACACAATCTTCTCTCTCTTTCTCTCTCTCTCCGCGTGTATATTTACATATTTGCATTCCGGCGAAGTGTACGCCGACAAGACAGGAGGCATCGAATGTTTAATTCAAGATACAGCCAGGATGAGCGAGATAACGAGCTACCTCGGGATGCGAGCGAGCGAGATGAAAGATAGCGTGGGGTAGCAATTGATGGGCCGGGGTGGCGCGTTTGTTGAGCTAATTACTGTAAGGCGAGGCGCTTACGCGCGCCGCTACATACAAACGGCATTAAAGGTGGTGCCTATCAATCCCGTGGCCCCTTTGGATCGTCAAGGTGAACCCCCCCCCCGTTTCTCCCTCCTCCCCCTTCATCTCCCCTCCCTCATCTTCAAGCTCCCTCTACTCACCACTTTCATTCTGCCTTGACTGCACTGAATGTTTTCTTATCCATAGTCTTGGCGTTGTCGCTGATATCTAAGAATTAATTGGCAGGATCTTTCGAACAAAAGTTGTCATTTTTATGCCGTTTGGATGCCGATGTTGCTCGTACTCCTGAAAATTGGCCGATATATTGTAATCATGACTATTTGTGAACAGATGCTTAATTAATTATAATTGATGAACAAGATAAATGATGATTGCTTTGAGTAATGGTCATTTATTGTCGACTTATCATTAATTGTCTGAATGAAAATATTAAGTTATCATTGTTCATGCTGAGGATGAAAATCAATAGGATAAAGTAAATCATTTTCGCAAAATGATTTGAATTTGTAGAAAGTAATAGGAAAATGTTTTAAAGACTGAAACAATTATATTACAGCAATGGTTTTATAAATTATAAAATACAGTATATAAATAAATAATCTTATATTAAGTATAAAAAATGTTTAAATTTATACCAATTTACACTTAAATAATAAAATTTCATCATGATTTTCAAAAAAAAAAAAAAAAAAAAAAAAAAAAATAAAACAA